>SEMN01000361.1:0-238633 GCA_005408345.1 Macquaria australasica | reverse complement strand
GTACAGGCCTGCAGAGAGGGGGTCAGGTACAGGCCTGCAGAGAGGGGTCAGGTACAGGCCTGCAGAGAGGGGGTCAGGTACAGGGAGCAGAGAGGGGTCAGGTACAGGGAGCAGAGAGGGGGTCAGGTACAGGCCTGCAGAGAGGGGGTCAGGTACAGGCCTGCAGAGAGGGGGTCAGGTACAGGGAGCAGAGAGGAAGTGGAGAGTCCAGCTGAGCCACAACATTCAGGATGAGATAAGAAACGCGTCTCCGACAGTCTTCCTCCCTGACAGACAAGGAGGAAGAGACCCGGCCTGCAGTTCCCGCCTGTGATGTGGCCTTTTCCCGGAGTCCGAAACCTAAGAAAAGCCACGTCAAAGCGGGCCGAGGCTCGCAGGGGGCGCTTAGACTCACGTTTCACCGGCTGGGGGTTGGATTGTTTCCTCCGCGGCATCGTCGCCTCCCGTAGACCCGGATCCTGCTCTGGTTGTGGGGCGACACACACACACACACACAGTGGGCTCGGGTCCGTCGGTCCGTCAGCCAGCTAACTGCATGTCACCGCCGCCATCACCTCCTTCCTCTTCCTCTTCCTCTTCCTCCAACGGGCAGCACCGGCGGCGGTGTCATCGCGCAGCCGCAGCCTGAAACCGACACCCGCACCGGTTAAACCCCGTGAACGCCGACCAACGGGCGCCACTTCAACGCGTCTCTCTGTGTTATTGTTCCGCGGTAAACAGCCGAGGCCATCTTGTTAGCCCCCTGGCTAGCGAGCCAACTTCAGCTTCGGCTACAAACTCTGACTAAGATCCGCATCTGAGGCCGCCACGTCGCCGACAAACCTACCTGCGGTAAAGTCCCCCAAAGTACTCTGGTCGCCGACTGGTCCGAGTAGTCTTTGGCTGCCAAACGCACGCCGCCGGGGACACAGGCACGCCGGGTCCGGGCTCCGGGTGACGTCAGTGACAGCCGCGGAGGGTTGTGGGATTTGTAGTCTTTATGTTGCGTCTCTGAAGCTCACCAGTAAAAAATACATGTCCTGCCCCAGGAGAAACTTTATTATCTTCTTTGTATTTTATTTGATGTGTTAATTTATTTTATGTATAATTATAATAATGTATACCTGTGCTGATAACGTGTGTTCCAATAAAGGTCGGAAAAAATAACAACGGGTTTGTAGTCCTTGAGTCCTTGTTTGAGTTTGGTTGGTTATTTGTTATAAAACACAATATCAAATTATTCCTTGTGACATTTAATATAATAGCATAAAATAATACTTTAAAATAAAATAGAATAATACAGAGTCATATCAATAATATAAAAATATGATATATTTCAATAATATTAAGATCATAAAAATGTAGTAGTATACATAATATGATAGTACAACAAATATCAAAACCAAACTCATACACATCTAGAAAAATATATATAGAAGTAGTAGTACAACACAGTGGTAGAAATAACACACAAAACAAAAATTTGTACGAGGCTTCGTAAGCTCGTTTAATATCATTAAATTCAACAATTAATATGATACAATAGTGATTATCAGACTGTGAAATTTACATTTTGTCAACCAACTGTACATTTATCAGTTATATCAGTTTCTTCCCAAATACATATTGTTAAGAGACCTCAGACCTGTGACCTTTGTGTGCTATATAAACATATATTCATCCATTTTTTGTCTCAATTAAAAGCTTCACAAAGAAGGGACTTTCAATATGGCGTACCACAAGGCTCTGTCCTGGGTCCACTACTTTTCTCTATCATCATCCGCACGCACAGGATCACAAAAAGCCACTGGGTCAGTAGAACCAAACCCTCTGACAATATTTAGGGCTTGATCAGGAGTTCATCATGGACTCAAACTCATCAATCCTCTGTCTGGTGCTTCCTCTCCGGATCCTCCTGTAGGACACAGTTTTGTACTTTGACGTTTGGCGGCTGCCGTTCTTCTTCTCGCCGGCTGCGTCCGCCTCGCCGTTCATCTTGTGAGAGTTTTCGCCTCCTTCCTTTTTGCCTCCCTTGTCCTCCTTCACATCCACGGATGAGTTTTGGGTCGGACTGAGCTCTTTGCTACCTGGTTCGGCCCTTAACGACGACTGGGCAGCTGCATCTATCAACGCCACCTTCTCCTCCAACCTGCAACCTGAAGCCTGAAGATCTGGAACTGGAAACATTATAAAAAATACTTTTCAAAGGTTATAGCGTGACATGGAGTGATTACACCGGTTCTATGGAGGTTTTTTTAATTATAATTTGCTTTTGGTAATTGAGTGAGTGTCACCTTTGTGGAATTTTAATTAGATTTTGATGAATGAATTAACTCTCTGGCCTGGATCTCCACTGTGAGTAATTGTGTTGCAGCCAATCATAGCTGCAGTTACATAAGATCCTCTCCGGACTGCAAACTCTAAAACAAAGTGCACAACTTCCAGCTAGATGTTTAAGCACTCACAGCAACAACTAACTTAAGTGCAGCAGCTTATTGCTCTCGTGCATTTAAATGACGTCTGAATCTCACGATCAATTTATTTGAATCAACTCGTCTCTTCTCATTAACTCGATGTAATTAGTTTGTCAGATCAGCTCAAATTGGTTAGTTATCATATTTATAATCATTAATAGTCATGTTTTGTACATGAACATAACTGGAAATGAATCCTAACTTGCATTTCTTATCAAAATGACTAAACAGCTGTTGGCTGAACTTAATTTCTTAACTTTGTCCAACTTATTCACTTATTCAAATTCATGTTTTTATACTGAAACAACTTAAGTTAAAACCCGTAAGACTTTTTTCTTCTCTGTCTACCAAGGCCTCCATCTCTTCTTCTCCTCCATCACTCTGTTGTTGTTGTTCTTCATCCTCTTTCTCTTCTTCCTCCTTTTCTTTCTCTGCTCGGTCATCCTCTCTTCCATCCTCCATAACCTCCTTTTCTTCTTCTTCCTCTACCTCCACTTCTTCTTCTCTTTCTTCAACCTCTTCTTCATCGTGGCTCTTCTTGTCTTTTTCTGCTCTTTCATCCCCACTTCCTTCCTTCATAACCTCCCTTTCTTCTTCACTCACTACGTCTTCTTCCTCAAGAGTCTTTTGTTCTTCCTCTCCATCTTTTGCTTCCTGAACTGCTTCCTCATCCCCCTCTACCTGCTTTTCTTCTTTTTCTTCTGCCTCTTCTTCCTTTATCTCCCTTTGTTCTTGTCTTTCTTCATCTACCTCTCTTTTGACTTCAGACAACGCCGGCTCCATCGTGTCCTCTACTGACCAATCTCCAAACAGCCCGACTGCCTGAATTACCCGAGACGCTATCGAACTTTCCTCCAGGTCCAGACTGTCCAACATGTCTGCAGCCGTCCACCAGCTCGCCATGATGCTGGAGATAAGAGAAAACTGCTGATTTGTCCCAGCCAGGTTCACACCACTTGACCATGATACGAGAGCATCCACGCTCACCCAGAAAGGATTTCATTAATGCTGAAATACAGCACACGTCATTTCTCAATCCACAGTCTGGTGACCTGAAGGCCACGTTTCCAGCCTCGGGTTCGTAATACTTAACCACCATGTGTACATTTTTAATCGTAGCGGTGGAAGAAGTATTCACATCCTTGCTTCAAGTAAAAGTAGCAATATCACAAGTGAAAGTCCTGCATTTGAAGTAAACGTACAGATATATTATTATCAGCTAAATGTACTTAAAGTATCAAAAGTAAAAGTATTCATAATGTAAAATGGCCCCCAAGGTCCTGAAAGATAATATTCTTTATTTTGGCAACAAGATAATAAGAAGGAAATACAGTATATTGAGTTGTATTGAGTAATACATTAAAGTGTATTTTCTCCCGTTTTCAATTAGTATTTATAATTCATTTTATAGACACGGTGTGCTTCATATATTAAGTAAAATGTGCTCTATAAAAGAAGTTTTGCTGGCTTGTTTTTCTAGTATTATTATTCTTTTCTTCCTCCCCACTCTTCATTTCAGCTTGAAGCTCAACATTCCCATAGTGGTTTATCCAACTGTGGTATGTTAGGCTTCACACTAAGCTGTAATGAGTGTTACACTCTCACATGTATTGGCATTATGTCAACATTTCCCATCCCCATCCTCACTGCGGTACACGGCTACACTCTTGTCCAAATGTAGTGACTTTTAAGGAGGGAAACACGATAAAGTGTTAAAGAAAGGGTTCACAAAATGCTAAAAAATATGAGAGAAGCTCAATACTTCTTTATATTTGAGATAATTTAAATATTTATTTGAACTTAAAGTGTTTCCTCAGCTGTCAATAATTATCAGTAAACCAGAACAAACAGGATGTCAGAGGCAGTACCTCCAATGTCCACGAGATGGTGGTGTAGTTTAATCACAGCTGCTTAGATTTCAGTGTCACAGCACACATCCACATACAGCATGTCAACACAGCTGGTTCACAGTGTTTCACAGTCATCTGACCAAAATGATCAGAATCATGAATCACTTCTCCAGGAAAAGTTTTGCTCCAAAATTACAGATAAAAACAGACTCTCTCATACAGATCCTTCAGCTGCTGTACAGTTTTTTAAATAAAGACAATTTAAGTTTCTATTTGAACAGCTTTTTCTCGCTCATCTCCCTCCTTAAACTATCATTTTGTAAAGACATAAACTGTGATATAAAGACACATTATTAACTTGTAAAGATATTTTACATTTGTTGAATTGTTTATTTCTTATTATTTTCGTGCAGTTTGTCTGTTGTTTTTTCTACGTTGTGATTTTAAAAAAACCCTCGTCGTCATTAATCAGAACTTTTATTGCAATAATAAAATAAAATAACAGTACAAATAGGATTTGATTCATTTTTCAGGAGTTTCACATCTTTTATGAAAATATGTTCTTAATGTGTTTTACATTCAACGGTGGCACAACCAAAACCTTAATTTTGGAATGAACTACTTATATTTAAAGTCATTATTAATAACACAGGCTCTAAACATTTACCCTTATAAAATGCTGATGCATGATAAGTAGGCAAAAGCGCTTAATCTCCTTACTGATATTGATATAAACTGGCTTTATTTCCAAATACAGACATATACTATTCCCAAAAAGTGAAAGCTACTTTTACAAAATAGCTGATAGCACATTTATTACAGCGTTTCTTCAACAATAGTGCATAACACAAGTCCTTAATCCACCTCACAACACTGGTGTTTTGCAAGATGAGCCTCAGATAATATTTCATTCTTTAACGTTTTTGGGAAACAAATTCTTCAAATTTAAATTCCACAATGAGTTATAAAGAGTTCTCCTCTACTCTTATTTTCTAAAACCTCCCTGCATCAGTAGTTTCTTCTAAGATTCACTTCTGCTCTGTGATTTCGCTTCCTGCTGCGACCTCCACGCTGTGAGCACCTCGTCGTCTTCGGCCTCGGCGGCGGCCCGAGCTCTGACCCTCTGCCTGGTTTGGGCAATGAAGGTAGCAATGTCGTCCTCCTCCTCATCGTCGGCTGCCTCCCTCCTACTCCTTCTCCCTTCCGTCTCGCTGCTTTCGTATCGCGAATGATGAGTGAACTTTCTCTTTGTGGAGAGGTCGGCGTAGCTCTCCGTCCCCTCGTCGCCCTCGTCGTAAGCGCCGTACGACCTCCCCGCCCGGCTGTGGGTTTGTGTGAACCCGTTGCAGGAATATTCTGCGTCTTCACTTGATAGATCCTCATGTAACCTTGACCTGTATCTGGAAGTGACGCGGTAGCTTTCCTCGTCTTCTTCATCGGCAGCGTAGGAGGCTCTGCGGCTCGAGAAGTCGAATTCGGAAGCGGAGGCATCAAGATCGTCATACGGATCCTCTGATGGGCCAGCTTCTGCTCCGGAGGCCGGTTTTCTCGGAGGAGGCCTGACGCTTTTCAGCCAGTCGTCAATGCTGGTGTTCTTATCTTTTTCCAGCGCAGGTTTGAGATTCAGGCACCCAGAGAGGCCGTAACTCCTTGTAGGTTTCTCCCTTTTCTTTGTTTCTTCAAGAAACTCCTCCTCTTTCTTCTTTCTCTCCTCCTCCTCGTCTTCGTCCTCCTTTGGTTTCTTTTTCTTGTAGAGAGTGCTGCGCTTGTTGTCCTCCAGGATCTTCTTCTTTTCGTAGGTAGCCATCTTGTCCCTCATCTCAGACTTGATCTCCTTGTCCATGGCGTCCAGTTTACCCATGTTGACCTGGTCTTGGAAGAGGCTGAAAAGAGGGACGCTGGTGGTGGTGATCTTGTTTTTCTTAGAGCCCAGCGTGGAGCCAAGAGTGGATCCCAGAGCAGAGCCTCTTCCAGTAAGACCAGAGATGCTGCTCGACCCGCCACCTGAGAGGACTGATGCTGCCCTGCCACGACCCTGCGACAGTGCGCTGGAATAGGAAGCGCCGCTCAACAAGGACGCTTTGTCATCCTCCATGCCCCGCCCTAAAACCACGCTTGTTGCACCGCCAAAGCTAAGCTCAGATCCAGCACGTGACGGAGGAGGCAGGCTCATCTCACTTTGTTTCTGTTTGATTGTTTCAGAGACGACATTAGCAATCCAGTTTTGGATGCTGGCCAGATTGACCATCGGTTCCCCTCCAGGGCCCTGGACAGTAGGAACTGGGAGGATGGGAGGAACTGGTTGCATGGGATTAACTGGGACAGCAGAATGTGCTGATCTTGTACTGCGAGTCTGCGAAACTGAAGATATGACAGATGACCTGCCGCTGAGCATGGACATGTTGTCATCATTGGCGATGCTCGGTGGACCCGTGACTCCGGCTCCAGCCCAGAAGGCGGAGAGAGGTATCGTACCTCCGCTGACGCAGCTCTCAGTCTCCCAGCCACACATGGACTGACTCTCTTCTAAAGTTTTCTTTGAACGCTCCAGGATCTCCTCACGTCTTTGCCTCCGTTTGATGGTAGCAGAGTCCTCGCCCCGGCTCAACTCCAAAATCTCATCCGTGTTCTCCTCCCCGAAACGCTTCTGCTGCCTCAGCTTCCACGACTGATATGCTGTCAGGTTGACGTCTTGGAAGGATGGAGTCTTGGCTTCTCCCTCACCGTCACCTTTCTCTCCATCTCCTATAGAACTTTTCTCTCCATCCTCTCGATCCTTCTTGTTCCAGCCAAACTGGATCCTCTTGACGCGCCAACGCTCCAAAGGCGTCATCTTCTCCTTGTTCTTCTGGCAAAAATTGTACATGGAGCTGGTGTCAGAGAGGATACTCTCCACTTCGTCATCAATCTTCTTCTTTCCTTCTTCTCCACCTTCTGTAGTGGAGCTCTCGCTGACTTCATCGTTGTCTTTCTTGTGGTAGCGAGCAGCAGCTTGTTCCTCGATTTCCCTCAGGCGCTGTTTCCAAAGATCAGAGTAACTTGTGCAGCTGGAGGTGGACATCGCGTCTGAGGGTGGACGTTTGTTGCGGTGCTTCAACCGCTCTTTCATCGCTCGTACGTCCTCGCTGGTGACACTCTCCACATCAGCGTCAACACCTTCCTTCGTCTTCTTTGGTCTTCCCTTGGCGAGAGATTCCCCATCCTCGCCATCGCTGTTCAGCTGCGCCTCCCACCAGTCGTCGCACTGGTATTTCTCGTTCCTCCGCTGCCACTCGTGGATCATGCTGTCGAGACCGTCCTCATCATCACCATCTTCTCTGCCCTCCTGCTCAGGTAGAACAACCTCTTCTTGAAGGTGGGTCGATCCCTGGTTGTTCTGTGCTCCACTCTTGAGTGCAGCAGCAGCTGCAGAGGAGGCGACGCTGCTCATCACACTTTCTCCATCCTCCTCCTCTTCCATCATGATGGAGTGCGCTTTCACCTCGATCATACTCTGCTCTTCCTCTTTATCGGTATCATCGTCATCGTCATCCCCGCCCTCGCCGAAGATGCGAGTATGTGCACGCGCATCGATAACAGAGCACTGGCTGAGAGTGTCGTCGTCATCATCGCGCTCCTCCATCAGGTTCTCGTTGAGCTCTCGCAGCTGCTTCAGGAAGCCTTCGTTGGGGTTGATGGCACGCTTTTTCCTCATGGAGGTCAGGGCCTCCATGATGCTCATGTGCTGGAAGATCATCAGGTAGGACGCCACCAGGACAGCAGAGCGACTGACGCCCATCATGGAAACCACAAGAACCTTGCCTGCAAGAAAACAAAACTGTGATTAAATCCTGACCGATAATGGATTTTTACAGACATACCAACATTTATATTAGATTTTCACATGAACACAAAGAAATATTTAGGATGATTAAGTTTGGAGCACACAGTTATTATAAGGTTATGGCTGCATTGTAAAATATTCCACAGATCAAAATCTAAACACTTCAACAGAAGTTGAAAATTAAATACATGATGTAAATGTTGTGTTGGTGTGTACATGTGGGGATGAATTCAGTCTGATGATCCTTTTCAGGATCATCAGGCAACACTTCAGGCAACACTTTATGAATCAGATGCAGTTACGATGAATGAGTCAACACTGTGACTCTTCCAGGAACACAGATGCTCTCTGTGTGGTCCATAAAACACTTCTCAGAAACTGGGATGTTGTGTAAGTGTGGAGACATTTCAGATCAGCTGTTTGGGATCTTTCGCTGTGTCACTGTCGACCCCCCCACCCAGGGACATACAGATAAAAAATGTGCCTTTTGGCTAAATCTGCTGAAAGGAATGTGTGTGTGTTGTCCCTGTTAGGTAAACTATAAAATAAATCAATAAATAAAAAACGCTCCTGTGCACGGCAGAGCAGAAACGCCACAGTAATCTCAAGGTCCACCACTTTATTCTCCACCTTCACTTCAAAATGTGAAGTCAACAATGAACTGAATACTTTACAGAATATCTGAGACGATGCTTTGACATTGAGGCCCACAGTTAAATAACACAGAAGGGTATGTCATACAGCTGAAGTCATTATGTTAATTGATGAATTTATTACCATTAATATTGTTTTCTTTTTGCAGATACCTTTGTATTGTCTTTTTTGATGTATATATATGACAGTTTCTTTTTTCTGTTAAAGCAAAAAATTATATTTTGATATTGTTAGACTGCAGAAATAATGAAATGCAAACTGGAAGTGTTATTTTCTCTTGCAATAAAGTACATGAAATAAGTTAAAATATATGTATGGATCCTGAAAGAGAAACTTTACTATTGCTTATGTACTGTGAGTGGAGGAGAAATATATAAAAATCTCAATGATTTCAGTCATATTAAAAGTTTATTTTGTCTCTTTTTAGAATTAATTAGTTCAGTGATTACAGGGACACATTTCTAAATGTGAATACGCCCCTCATGTGGTCTTTTTGGGTATCAAAACCACTTTCTTGTCATCTCTCACCCTTGTGTGTCAGCAGAGCCTCGTCCAAGAACTCAGCGGTGGGCCGAAAGTGCACCGAGATGTCGACGTCGGGGAAGTCGTCCACCTCGATGCCCATGTACTGGATGTTCATGCCGGCATAGAAAGACTCGCCGGTGTAGACCCCTGTGCCGTGGGCGGTGTTAAGGATGTGGGTGATGCCCATGCGCTTCAGACGAGCCTTGTTGACCGCAACAGATCTGAGGAAGAAAAATAATCGTATCAACTTATCAGCAAATTTCTAACAAGAACAAAAAACACCTTCACAGAAAATAACAATTGAACATGAAACAACATTAAACATTCAGGAGCATCTTGCTCTCTGAAGTTCATGTGTTTCCTGCATCAGATGGATACTGCAGCAGGTGAGGAGGCATTACAAGGGACATCACTGAGCAGGGAAGCTTTCAACCTTAACACATGGCCTTCATCAGCTAATAGAGGTTGCTTAAGTTGTCATGGAACAGAGCAAATTCCCTCCACCGATAAAAACGGTTTCATTTGGTTGAAAGCTGCAGAACAAGCCAGTAAGAGGACATTTAGTAGGACTTGTTTTGTTGAACTGCTGTTTCTACTTTGATGCTGTTTGCTCAGTCTGAACGTTTCAGTTTCCTGACTCACTTCTCGGCTATGAAGATGCTGGGCCACACCTCGTCCACAGGGTTGATGGGGGCCTCCAGGCGGTCCTGCACCATGGCCCTCTGGATGTCCAGCACACAGGGGGTGTTGTAGGGGCTGCGGTCATCAATCATGTCCCTGACCCGGTTGTAGAGGTCTTCCACCATCAGCTGCTCGGCGGTTTCCAGCATGGACTCTGGGATGGACTCGGTGCGGACGCGAGGCGGCAGCTCTGAGGAGGAAAGAAGCAGTTTGTTAAGCTGACTGTGGCAACAAACTGGGCTGAGAATAAACTCCAGGTAGCTGCGCTTGATTTCAGCTTTGAGCAAGAAATCCTAAATCTGCTCAGAATATTGGAAACAAACTGCAAGATGTGGCTTAAAGCAAACAACCTAAAAACACCTCCAGTACAATTATACATAAACTCATAACCAGTGAGCTGTTTGTGACGTTTTCTCTCTCACATATTCCTCTGTTTCTATGAATTCACATGCTTTTTATTCCCCGGGAAAAGTTGTTGCATCATCTGACAAACCCCTCACAGTAAACAGACTTTCAGCTCGCTGTGGGAATAAGACCCCTGCATCCTGCATGTGGTTTACGTTCACTGTCCCCCTAAAGGACAAACTGCGTCCAGATGGTTCACTGACGCACACACATTCTTGATCTCTGTGGAAGCTGTGAAGCTACACAGCTTCAAAACGGTTGCCACAGTGACAGCTGTATTCATCAGGGAGCCATCGTCCTCCTGCAGATGAAACATGTATCATCCATTAAGCTGCCACTCATGTTATGTAATGTAATGTAATGCCGGCAGAGGATTCTGATACAGGAGCTGCTCTGTGATGTGTCACATGAGCTAATTTCCTCAATCAGCGCGACTCTGCTCCTCCACCGAGGACGTCTCCGGCTCTCTGCTCGGTAATGAGCTGAAGGACTGGGACGTGGACTCACTGTAATTGAAGAGTATTTGATCAGATTAGAGTTGTTGTATGTTGACTGAGAGATCATTGTTCCAAATGCTGCATTTGGATGAGGAGTGAAGAGCGCTAAAGATGAAGCAGATTCTCATGAAAACTTGAAAATAAGCCAATGGTTAAAAAGTGAGAGATTCACATCAGTGGAAATTAAAAACCTTAAAAAACAAATGAAGCAGTTTGGCGACAGCTCTGAGGGACACTTGTCGTTATTTTTTGACAGTTTAGAGATTTAATAACTAACTAATAATGAAAATAACAGTTGCAGCTCCAGAATTTAGTCTGCTTTCACAGATCTTTAAGAGGTTCGATCCGGATACTGTTGGACCGAGGCTGTGTGAGGGGCAGCGAGCAGAAAGTCATGATGCATTTATGGCAAAACATTTCAAACTACTACACCTCTGTAATAAAACACACAGGGGACTATTAACTATTTAACCATTGAGAGGCCCGTCGAGGCCAACTCTATTTCTGGCATGTAGGGCCTCCACTTTATCATGTTTTATCTTCCGTAGAGGGCACTTCTGTAGCGTTTCTCTTCAAAGGTTGGCATCAGATGTGGTCGGATTCATAATCTTGGTGACTTCTACTCTGATCAGATGTTTCCTGATTTACTTTAAGTCATAATAGACCGTATTTCATTTCACACGTGAGCACAAAATAAACCAACAAAAGGTCTTTAAACTAGATTTTGAGATAAAGTTATGTTGCAGGGTCTGCAGGTAAGGTGATATTCTCTAATGAATTAGCAGGTAAGCGACAGTAACCCGGGGGCTTTGGGGGCTTTTGACTAATCATCTGATCAACTCTTTGCTTGGCATCAAAGGAAAATACAAACGTTAACTTCTGATCTGAGTCTCAGTTGATGTAGACAAAGATCTCAGAGAGGTTCGTGTGTTTTGAGTTTCTCTCCCTGTATGATTAGATTTTATAACATCCTGTGAAATACAGCTGAATTTAATTTAAGTTAACTGAGAGCAGCTGCTTCTCGCTCAGAATTACAACAAATATCTCAACAGCAGGGGCAAGACACGAGTTAAAAATACTTTGAGAAGCAGATTTTACTCCTGCAGGTGATACAAGCTGTCGCTGTTTCTGCAGTGCTGTCTGTCCTCATCACCTGTCTCACCCTCGTTGATGATCTTCTTAGCAGCGACGGCTGATGAGAGGTGGATGGGCTCCATGAAGATGCTCGCAGCGTCAGAGCCGGAGATCATGGAGAACCTGGACTCTGACGCCATGGAGAAACTGGCAGAGAGAGGAAGAGGGACTAAAAGTTAAAAAATAAAACATCCTCATCACAAATCAAACATCAGGAGTGACGGGTTTCATTCAAAACATCTTCTATCTCCATTTTAGAATAAAACATTTCCTGCGTTTCATTAAAATCTGCATTTACATATACTTATACGAGGCTACAAACTCAAAAATCACAAGTTTTTTTTAAAACGTTGACAGAAAATGTTTATTTATTTTATTTTATAAGTGCAAAATGTCTGTTTTTGTCAAATAGGCCACAACTATGATTATGTGGAAAGACATTACGTGAGGATGGTACAGAGAAACCAAACAGAAAATGAAAGATTTAGTGAATATTGAATTTAATTTGTGCTGAAAATCTTTAAAATCTGCCCTATAATCCAAGAATCCAGGGAACAAAATGCAGCTTTAAAGCAGCTTAAATGTGCTTTACATGTTCATGTGTAGCTCATGTTGAGGTGAATCTCTTAATTCCTTCGTATTTGAACATGAGTCTGGTGAGATGTGTTCGGAGCTCGTTCAGGTGGCGTCCTACCTGGGGGACGGACAGCGGAGGTAATGAGACTGGATTCCTCGGACGCTCCTCTCCTCCTCCTCTCCATCAGGAACTGTCTGATCATCACGCTCTGCGCTCTCATTGGCCGACGCCATGGCAACCAAGATCCCTCCTTCCTGGTGATAAGAAAAAACCCTTGGATATCTGCATCAATGGGATGACGTTTCTTGATGTGTCAGTTATCAAATGAACTGATTATTTTATCCAGTAACATCATCATCATCTCTTCACGGGTTTGAACATCAGATTGAACTTTGAGTCATGCTGTCAGATCAGCTGGGATTAATCACAGCTGATCTATAAACAGATGCGTGAGGCTGCATGTACAAAAAAAACATGAACTAGGCTGCAGTAAATTTCCATTTTGCAAAGTAACAAAGAGGAGCAGAATTAAAGAAGCAAAATGAGACATTATGAAGAAAAGTGTGGGACAGGAACTCGATATGTTTTCATCAGCTGCTACTGGAGGAATTTGATATTTCTTGTACGATCTGCACTTTCATACAAGTCATCAGGTTTAAGTTTAAAACCAAAACTGGAAAAATCCACCGTGTGCTGCCTGTCACTTATGGAAGTTACACGAGACTGAAGTCAGGCAGAGAGGGGAGAAAGAAACACATTCATCACCTTTGAATCCCGAATAATTTTGGACATAATGTCACGCTGAGCTGCTCTGCATACGACTCAAAACTCAAACAGGGATGATTGTCCTGATGTCCAACAGCAGACAGAGAAACGTGTCACTGCTCTGCAGATCAGACTCAAAGATGGGAAACGTGTGAGCTTTCAGGATCTGTTCACTTTTATGAAGGATGTGAGGACTGACCTCCACATTATTCTTTAAAGACTGTGGATGTATATAACCAGGGTGGAGCTCAGCCTTTTCATCAAGCAGTCCTTGAGCAAAATGCTAATGTCACCATGCTAAGATGCTGATGTTTTCTATGGTGTTTACCATGTTCACCTTCTTATTGTATTTGGTCATAAACCAAAGTGTTGGACACATTAACATGTTGACCTGATGGTGGCGCTAGATGAAAAGTCAGAGGATCAGCAGAGTCATTACAGTTCATCCTGAGGGGAACATGAACGTCTGAACAAAATCTCATGTCAATCCATCCAACAGTTGTTGAGATGTTTCAGTCTGGTCCAAAGTGGTGGAGCGAAGCATTTAAACATTGAAATTTTACATGAAGAATGGTACAAAATGTGTGCAAGCAAGTATGGAAGAAGAAGAAGAAGAAGAAGAAGAAGAGGAGTTGGCATTGTGTCTTCACTCCTATTTGATTTCTTGCTGGATTTTCCTCTGCGGTCTTTTTACGCTTCAGTAAAGATTAAACAAACGAGACATATAATCAGGGAGCCTTGGACAGAGCCAGGCTAGCTGTTTCCCCCTGCTTCCAGTCTTTATGCTAAGCTAAGCTAACTGGCTGCTGGCTGTATAGCTTCATATCTACCACACGAGACCCGAGAGCTGCATCAATCTTTTCATCTCACTCAGCAATGAAGTGAATAACTTTCTAAAAAAAAAGAAAGAAAACAACAAACTGATGTTGCTGTAAATCTGTGTTGTATAATGTGTGTGTGTGTGTGTGTGTGTGTGTGATTTGAGGCCTTCCAGCTGGTCTATTTTTAACCAGAGCGACAGCTGAGGCCTGAGATCAGCAGCACACTGAAAGGCCACACAGCCTCAAGCCCAAACAACGACACTAATCAGAGGCGAGAAAGCTCACAAAAAGAGAAAATAAATCTAAACGCCAATAAATAAAACACCTCATCTGTGTGTGTGTGTGTGTGTGTGTGTGTGTGTGTGTTGTCTTACCTCGTGCTGACGGAGGGCGGTTGGTCTCAGTGTCAGTGAAGGAGGTCGTCTGAAGCTGACGGTGGTCAGACTGACACAGGCTCCTAAAGTTAGAGAGAGTCCCCCCACCCTCCAAGTCCTGCCCCCCCACCCCACCAGGCCTGCAGAGCCCCGACACCCGACACCAGAGCCGCAGGTAACTGAGTACTTTTACTTTCCCAGCAGAGTATTTGTTCCTGTTTCTCCTTCACTACACTTTAGAGAGAAATATTTCACTTTTCATTCCACACATTCAGATTTTCTTTCCTTCTTTGTCCTTTATTTCCTTATTTTTTCCTTCCTTCTTCCTCCATTTCCTTTGTCCTTCCTTAAAATAAAGTATTTTATCTTGTTCTGTATCTTATGTTTTGGATTTTATTTGCTTTTACTACTTTTGTCCTCGTTTCTATCTTCATCTTTTAGTTTCATCCCCCTAATTTCTTCTTTTCCTTACTTCTTTTTCCTTTCGTCTCTTATTCCTATTCATCCCACTTCATGTCACTTCTCCTTTCCTGCAGCATTGAAAATGGCATTTGAAAAGCTCAAACAGAGAGTGAAGGAAGTCTCAGTGTTGCTCTGCAGGATACGCAGGCTTTGTGATTCTTACAGTTTGCTGCACTGAGACATTAAGGACACATTTTGTCTATAAAAAGTCAGAAAATAGTAAAAAGTGCTGATCAGAAGTTCTCGGAGAAATCCAGAGATTTTCAGTTGACTGTCACAGCAAACTAAGAAAACCACATTTGAGAACCAGTGAATTTCTGTCAGTGTTTAAAAATCAGTTATCAAAATGGTTATTCAGTTTTCTTTTCTTCCTTCTGTCCTAAATAAATAAGGATCTTTTTTTGCATCTTGTCGTCTGTTTATTCTTGAAAAAGACACTGAAAAAGCTCAAATTTGGCGCAAACTGCAGTTTACTTTAATTCTTTTACTTTTCGTTGTGTTTCTGTGTCTGCAAAGCCGACTCTCTCGATCTTTCACAGGAGCTCGAACGCCGCTTGTATGTGTTTATCTAAAGTCAGCTGACGATCAACTCGGCTATTTATAACCTCAGAATGCAGTCACACGGTCACACACACACACACACACACACACACACACACACACACACACACACACACACACTTGGTGTATTGTTTATTTGTAATGTGACACTTACAAAATGAAGTTCAGTGAGACTCGACTGATCGTTTCATTTCTAGTGCCAGTTTATGTTTATAAAAGTGACTTTCAGATGTGACCATTTAAATTCCAATTATTGACATTATTGACGGTTTCCAGCAGATAAGAAACCTGATAACTTCCTTAACTGAACAATTACCTACATGGTACCATGACATGTTTTCCTGAGAAATATTTTCACTGTTTTATTTAGTCTTTTACTCACTGAAACCTATTTAGCTACTTGTATTTATTATTTTTATCTGTGTGCGTGTCTCTAGAAATAAATACTAAAAGAGAAGAATATGAAGAGACTTTATTCACTATGACAGAAAAGTGCTTTGAGCAGACAGCAAATCATTAACAACACAATCCTTCAGTATCCAACACAGAGAGACACCTGCTCCGGGTTTCATTTCCAGAAGTTATCGTACTGAGCAGCCGACATCAAAAAGAGTTAAGTGCTTTATAGTTTTGATATTTTTACCAACACTTAAAGTTAGTATGTACAAGCAAACGTGATTTTTAGTTCCCATCCGGTCACATTGTTGTAAATATTGCTCTGTAAAGCAGCAAATACAGTGCAAAATATGGCAAATTTGACATTTATTTCTTTAATCCGGAAAAATGCTATCAGTGCTAACAAGCCATTATTTGGGGGAAACTTTCTAACACAACATAAAAAATATTTTTCCTCAATAGTCTTCAACCAAGCTAACTAGCAGGAATACCATTTGGTGGTGCTGGTGTGGCGGTGAAGGCAGCAGGTTATAAGGTTTAATATCAATCACTCATATTGAACGACATCTTCTCTGCCAATGTTTTTCAGTCGGTTCGTTCGACATTTAATAACCAATAACCAAAAAAGGAAAGATGGTTTAATGTATATGTATATGAAAATAATCACTTGTAGGGGAACCAGTTTACAGAACCCAAAAAGTTGTGTGTTATAAATGAAACACGTCCAAGCTGCCTTTTCACTTTTTATTGCATCAAATCCAAAGTGCTTTTTGTCTGACAAGAAAAAGGCTCCATGTTGAAATGAAACCTTGTTTAGTGGTTTTGTCGCAATAAAAAAAATAAAATAATAATTTTACTAACACTGAGTGGGTTTTATACTTTTATACTCAAAATGAACCATTTTTTCCTCACATGAAAGCATTTCCAGGCTTGTGTGGCAACAGAGAAGGAACAGCAAACAAATGCTGCTCTGTGACAAAGAACAAGGCACCTACAGGCACGAGAGTCGACAACAGCACGACATCTAACGGCAACCTCAATGACAGAAATACAGTGACGGCACAACACGACTGCTGTCTGAGTTCCCAGTATCACAGGTGGGTTGGGGGGGGTGCTGTGCAGCTTACAAAGACAGGTGTTTTATAGTTAGTGGTCCACTTCTTTCAACTCCATCTGGGTCAAGATTGCTTTTAAACTGACCCCCGATTAGCACCTGAATCCACCTCTGAACAATGTGACGAACGGTACGTCAACACTGCGGTCACAGTGTTTAGACCAAAATCACTGCGATGCCCAACTGGATAAATGCTAGCGGCTCGTCTTTGGTGCTTCTAGAATTTTAGCCGACGGGTGGAGCTGGACATTTTCAGGAAGATGCACTAAAACGAGAGGCCAGATTATGAGTTCTGTCCTGGTGTGTACATACTTGGAAACCCTCAACACATTAAGTATTATGATTAAACAGATGATAGTAAGAAAGTGGAAAGGTGTGGAAGGCCCAGTACTCCAGGACTGGATCTCAGAACATCCTTTAGCCTAACACATGAGGTAGAAAAGTATAAGAAAAACTGGGGAACAAGTGAACACAACTGCCTGAGTACACGGGGCATATGCTCATATTGATGTTGTTATGTGGACACTAAAGCCTCAGGAACTTTCCCCAGGAACCAGGAACCTTTGGAGGACGAGTCCACCGCAGGGACCAGAGTCTGAATTAAGTAAACCAGTTTGGTTTGTGATTAATGTGCGTCGACACAGTGGAGTTACAGAAGAGAAGCCACACCACAGATGGACCGACGATGAAGTCCAGGTCTTACTGAGCTCCTCTGGCTAACTGTTGTTGCAGTGTTGCACAAGTAATGACGCCTGTCCGTCGCTTTATATGACAAAAAACAGCCGTCGCTTTTCACACGTGAGCGGACATTTGCAACACATTACAGTGGTGGAGACGTCCGTTGAGCCTCATGAGTATGATGGACAGAAAGCCACAGCTGTTCTGAAATGGCAGCTTAAATTCACAGCTAACGTCTTCCTGAAGAGGGTGTGAAAGAACAGATTCAGAGTGAGACACGGTGTCTTCACATTAATACTCCACTCACGTTCAGGATAATCAAATATTATATATATATATATATATATATATATATATATATATATATATATGATAGAGTTGGCTCATGTATAATAATGGAATAAGCCCATATCCTGAAGGGGAAACTGGGGATCAGGTGATTTTAACGGGTATTTTCTAGCAGAACAACTGCTTCTGTAGTTCCAGCATTAACACAGCAGGGTGATCAAAGAATGTGCAAAGAAGCTTATTGTCTCGTGTAAAACGCCGTATCCCCACTAGGACGAGTTAATGCTAACATCTGGAATATTAATGCATGTAAACACACTAACAGAGAATAAAGAAAAGAGGGTCTGAATGCTAAATAAAGCCAGCAGTTCATCTCTCTCAACCCGAGTCCTCGACATCAAACGGCATTGCACTTTTTTTTTTCCTGTTTCCTGAGAAAGACATCCTGATTGTAGAGCTTTGCGGAGACGACCACGGTCTGGGAGAAGCAGCATGTGGTGTTCGTGCTGTTTATTTTATTTAAAGCTGCACGAGGCAACTTCGTACTCTCCTCGAGACTTCATTACCCATAAATCATGTAACATGACACTGTTAAACTGATCGGCACGTCCAGCTTCTTCTGGACTTGTTTGATTCACCTGAAATTAGCTCGAGCATATGTGGACTTTTACATCAATTCTTGCCACCTGCAGCTTTAACAACACCTGGTTTGGTCCCCTAAAGTATAGTGTTTCATGGCAGGTGACCAGAGTTACCAAAAACACAAAGAAGCTGAGGTCCAGAGGAACTTTTGCAAAGAAAAGCGTGTTGGTCACCTGAACACAACACTGTTCACGGCACCAGGACTGGTGCTTCGTAGAGTCTGCATTGTATCTGTTTGCTGACTTGTTTTCAGTGCTGGACTTTTGCAGTCTAAGAAAAAAAAAAAGCTCTTTCGAGGCTGATGTCCTGCAGGTTCACTTCCTGTTTTGAAGTCAACCAGAAGAAGCGGGAAAGAAGAGAACAGGAGCAGATTCTCACTATGAACATGACAACAGTCTCCATGTTTCAGCACATTCAACAGTCCTCACAGTATTTGTGTGTTCGTGGCCTCTGTTCAGCCTTTGTTATCCACAGCGACGGGCAGCAGAGGGTCAGCCGCCTCGCTCCTCTCAGCCTCACTGCCATCTTTCAGCCGGTTCATCACGTTTGTCCTGGCCTGGTATTCAGCTAACTTCTTCTTCTTCTCCTCTGCATCTAAATCCACCCTGAGGAGAGGCGGGAACTCCCGGGAGTACGCCGGTGGCAAACACTGCACCAGATGCACCTCGCCGCTTTCATTCATGAGCTGGACACAGGTGTAGAAATCCTGTGGCGAGCGGTTGGTGGTGACAGCGGTGGCGTCAGGAGCAGGGACGGCGTTGGGGAGGCCCAGATGTCCCATCAAGCTGTACTCCGTCCCCGGCAGCGACACGATCTCTGGCCTCGGCCACGGGGGCGGCACGTCCAGCGACGGGGTGAAGGCTTCGGGATGCGAGGAGCAGTAGGGCGACAGGCTCTGCATGTACGATGTCGAGTTTTGGGTTGTGAGCTGATGATGGGCGGCCACAGGCGTCAGGTCACATGGAACCATCAAGGCATCCCACTCCCTCTCTGTCGGGTTGGCGGGGACGCTGCAGTCCTTGGGCGTGGTGAGATAGACGTCGTCAGCGTTGACCAGGTCCCAAACCTCCTCAGTGTAGCTCGGAGGTCTGTAGCTGTGGAAGTTACTGAAGTGACGGTTGATTTCGTCCAAGTTCCCCTTCTGAGGGTGGAAGAAGTAAAGAGGAGAAAAGATGGAGAGGAAGGAGAGGGAATTTTAATAAAATGTACAACAAGAGAAGGAGGCAAGGAGGGAGGAGGAAGGAAAGGAGGAGGAGAGAAAGGAAACAATAAAAGAAAAGAAAAGAAAAGATGGAGACATTAAAGGGAAATGAGAGGAGGAGGAAAAGAAATGGTGGGTGAACAAAGGAGGGAAAGAAATAAAGAATACAAGGTCAGAAGAAATAGTAGTAGTAATAGAAAACACTATATCTGTGTGTGTGTGTGTGTGTGTGTGTGTGTGTGTGTGTGTGTGTGTGTGTTTGTGTGTGTGTTTGTGCGTTACCTTCAAGAGCAGCGGGTCGATGCCGATGATCCGTGGCTTTGGAATGGGCGGCAGGAAGTAGTCTTTTATTCTGAAGGGTGAAAACATAAAGAGAGGAAGTCTGACAGGGCAGCACACAAAACACACACACAGACACACACACACACACACCATATCCATCCACCCACAGACTACATAAACACAGGTAGAGGCGTCATTTTAACCCCTGTCTTTGATCTCAGGTGAGGAAACACCTGAGGAGAGACGTGTTTATCAGTGCTGTGGTTTTTTCTTCACAACATTTTAAATGGATTTTATTAACACTGCTAATATTATTGTTTTATTGACTTTTCAATTCAGTTACTGCATCTATGATTGGGTGGGGGTCAGGTTGGTGCACAGAAAGAAATAAAAATGTAAATCTCTGGATGTAGGCGACAATAAACTCTGCATTATTAATAATTAAAGAGTAATAGTTTTTATTTGTAATTGTAAATAAAATGTTAAAGTGTGTGTGTGTGTGTGTGTGTGCGTGTGCGTTCTGACCTCCTGCTCTGTGGAATAATACCAAAGGCGATAACCAGCAGAGCCACGACACCGACTCCTGACACCAGAATCCACACCAGGAGTTTACCTGCACAGGTTCAACCAAACACAGTTAATTAGAGTCCCTTCCTCTTCCTCTTCCTCTTCCTCCTCCCAACAACTTATTCTTATTTTAAGAATAGCTGGAATATTTCTAATTGTTTTGAGAATATAGTTGCAATACGACAAAATGTTTTTTTTAAACCTGTGAGCAGTACGTGAGAGCAGCCTGCCAACCTACACGTCAAATGATGGATATGAAGTTATATTACAGCTTCATAGTACTAAATACATTTTAAGATAAGAAAACAGAGCTGCAGCTGCAAAATCATCATGGACGAGGATCTGCAGCAGCTCATTTTAAGCAGCTAAATTCCGTCTAAATAAATAAGTCTGCTGATTGGTTCAACGTGCACTTTGCTGGGTTCAATAAACTTTCACTTCATCGCAAACACGACGTTATGAATATAAAATCATAAGGCTGCTAATCATAATAAGACCGTGTTCATCATTATCACACCTGCAGGCGGCCTGGCGGGGATGCTCATCAGCAGCGTGGAGCTCCACCTGCTCCACAGGCCGTAGTTGTGCGACCGGCAGCGAACTCGGACCACGTAGTCTCCGACGGGGAGGCCGAGCAGCTCCACGTGAGGCTCCCGCAGAGGGTGCTTCACCTGCATCGCACCACCAACACCACCAACACCATATTATATTAGATATATATTTATATTGAGCTATTGTTTAGTCTACAATACATCTTGACTTTTCTTTCCGTCCTTTTTTTACCTTAAAGTACCTCTGACAGTGATGTAATAAAGGTATTCTTAATGAGATGATTAGTGTAATTAATATATTAAGGACTGTTCTGCCCAGTTTGAGGGGTTTTAAATAGTTAAATTCACTTAAAATTAACCAACTATCATGAAAGCAAAACTAAAGTCTTAATTCTTCCAACAAGCCAGAACATGTAGGAAAGGTTTTAATGCTATGCTGTATATTTTTAGCTTTTTTTAACCCCTTAAAAAACCTTTAATTCAAGCAGAAAACACAAAAGAATATATATATTACAGCCATCAACGCCAGTCCCTGAATTTGCACCTTAATTAAAATATTAAGCTGATTTTAAAGGTCCAAATCCAGGTCTTTCCAATGACAATAAAGGGATTTGTCAGGGGGAAGTCATGTAATCCTTATATTTGACTTGTTTTTCAAATTAAAATGTTCTCAAAGTGGTTTTTGCCTTTTTGCCAAACTAACCACCTAAATAAATATTGTACTGTTTACTCCACTACATTCCTCTGACAGCTTTTCATTTTATATTCAACTTGAGATAAATACAGTATATCTGCTGTTGGATAAAAAACTTGAAATTTAACAGGAAATCAAGACTCTCTTCATCTTTCTTTAACTGCAGTAATAGTCTGCTCTCAGATGTCGTCGTGTATTTTTTGCGTGTGCACCTTCCAGTTGTCGGGCTCAGTGAGGCGTCTGTACTGCAGCTCGTGCACCAGCGTGATCCAGCCGTACTGCAGGTCGGAGGGCACCGGGTACGTCCAGGACAGCAGCGCGTTGTGGCCCATCTCATCCCCGCCGGCGTCCGTCAGGATGTAGGTCAGGTTGACCGGAGCTTCGGTCTGAACTGTGGACGACACACACACACACACACACAGAAACAAGTTCACAGGAAGTCAGAAGACATGAAGAAAAATACACTTTTCAATGTTTCCGCATTTCCATTCTTTAAATTTTAACTGATGCACACCCATGCTATCACTGAAAAGCTGATACTCTGGGGTTTAAATTTAAATTGGTACGTTGTTCTGACTCCTGAACTCATCACAGGGGGATGCAGGGAAGATGCACACTTTGTTTGTTCTTTTTCATTTCATCTTTCAAACACAGTAAGTCGGTTACAAAACGGGCCATCGGGCTGAAATTCACATGATCCCTCCCTCAACATGTCTGTAACTCGTGTTCCAAATTTCAGACTGATAGACGGAAGTGATTTGGAGTTCAGACCCGAGCATCTCCAGCGTCAAAACATCTCCAAATGTTACCGTGCCACTGACAACACGCCTAAATGTCATATAATATATAACATTAAAGGTCATTATAATGTTAAAGATATATAGAGATATGAGAACCAGGCTGCAAGCAGTGGTCAAACTATTAGTCAGTCTTCAGAGAGTTAATCAACAGCTAATGATAATCGATTAAGTCGTTTATCAGCTGTTTCCAGCTGCTCCTGTGTTTTTGACTAATAGTTTGTTTTTGACATCTGAAGACGTCACCTCGGCCTTTCAGACATTTTTCTCTGTTTTCTGACATTATATAGATGTAAGAATCGATTGATGATGAAAAACATGCAGCCCAGCGTCACATCAGTACCACATCAAAGTGTAAATGGTCTCTGACACCGAACGCGTGACCTTTCAGTCACACAGCAGTCTGCGTGAAGGTGAGGCCGCCCTGCACTGTACTCAGTCTGCAGGCGGGGGTGTCGGCTTCCCTGCAGGGCCATGATAAGAGCGACGTCTCTGACTTCCTCCGACATCTGAGATGAACAGAAGATCATTGAAGCGGGCACATGGACGCACACACGAGGCTGCGGGTTTACACTCACTAGCTCTGATGAATCACACACACGTCTGGTGCTCTTTCACATGACCCAGACACACAGCAGACCTCCACCCTGCTGCACCCCAGACTGGCTCAGGAAGCGGGCTGACGGAGGCAGAATCTGCTGCATCTGGATAATAACAGACGCTCAGTCCCCAGTAAACGGGACTGACTGCCGGCCGAGGCCTCATGCTGCTTTCACACAGAATCTCCTCCTGAATAAGAGCAGCTTTAAGAGCTTCAATCAATGCATTCATCTCTTATACAGGCTTTAAATAAAACATCACTCAGTGAAGGAGTGACTCTGTAAATATTGAGTTTAATACCCTTAAAACCATCCCACCATCTCCTTTGAAACTACAGGTTGGAGCAGATCCTTACCGATCTCCGCCACGTCCAGGCAGTGCTCCTGGGAGGTGTAGTTCCTGTGGGCGGTGACGGCGGTCACATTCATACAGTAGATCTTCCATATGGACGTGTGGCTGCTGTCGAAGTGGCAGCTGTTGGGGCCGGCAGTCACGTAGTCCGGACACTCATGTTTGGGGCCCTTACTGTGAACGGCAGAGTTTATAAAAGTTAATACGTGTCATGACTGTGATGGAGGTGTTTCCTGTTTGGAGATCTGCCTCATCATGTCCTCTATTTCTACTTGTTCTGTCTCATTTCCATTCTGCAGATGTGACACGTATTCTTTGTCTCATTTTAAGGATGTTTGCATCAATTATTGATGATGGGATTGTCTCAGCTCTGGTATGAAGATGTTGTTCCACTTTCTGAGTTTGATGCCTGATGAAGGTCCATGACCGAAATGATGCATCTCTGATAGACTTAGTGAAACACACAGTACGACACAGAATGGGCTGAAACCTCGCTTGAAAACAACTTTTCTTCTCTCTATAATTTCCAGACCTGCAGCTGTCGTTTTGCCTTCTTCTTTTTAATCTGACCTGTTTGCATGTCCTGCTGTAAAACTACTTTTACTGGCTTGAATTAACTGCTTTGAATGTTTTTAAAAATGTTTTTAAATGTTTTTTTCTTGCTGCATGTATGCTTCTGACTTGTGTTTTAAGCCCCAGTTGTCTCTGTGTCAGCTGGTTTGTGAAAATATCTCTCCTAAAGAGAAATACCCGTCTTAAAGGATTGTTTCTGAGTCAAAATCTAGTTTTAAAACATCAGTTTTGTGCTCATATGTTGCAGCAAACAGTAGATCTGGGAGCAGGTTTTGTTCCGCTATAGATAAACTGCACATATAACAGAGAGCCAGAGGAATGGGGGTTAATGGATATTTAAATGTTCTCATTTCATGTATTCATTTAACTGTAATATTTCCTGTAAGTTTTGTCTCAATACTCTTATTATGGTCTAAATTTTGCAGCACAAATCTGATCTGTTGAATGTAAACATGCATGGCAGGTTGTTTTTGTCTTTTTTTTCTGGTGGTTGCAAACAAAGACAGCAGGATGGAGCTGTGACTCCAACCTGTCCTGATGACGGAGAGCAGTTCCTCTGCTCTGGGTGCCATGTGGGCCGGCTGGCATCGGTTTGAGGCCACGTGAGGCCGCGATCGACCCGTTAAAAGCTTTGCGCTGAAGTGGAGCACGACAAATCAAACTGGATTTAAACTGCAGAATTCACACGACCCAGAAACTGCGGTGGACTTTTGATCCGAGCTGTTTTTCCTGGTTTGAGCTCCTTAATTCAGCTTAGAGCTGCAGCACACATCATATTTTAGACAACAGTGGTCTTCCAACAATTTCCTGTTCCCACATGTCAAACATTAGATTTCTTTCTGTCACAACAAACTCAGACAGAAAGAAAAACATTGAAATGTTTTCAGAAACTCATAATTTATTGACTAATAATAATTATAATTATATATTATAATATAATAATAATTTACAATGACAAACGGTACTGCAGCATCAGTAAGCAGGAACTCTTTTTCTTCTTTTACCTCCTCTGATGTACATGTTTTACCAGCAGGAATGTTGATTAGTTAGTTAATTAATTTGCAGCTATTTTGATAATCAATTAATTGTTTTGAGCCACTTTTCAAGCAGAAACAATAAAACTTTGATGGATTTGAGGTCTTTCTTAGTCTTGAATTCTAGAAAACTGAACATTTTTGGGGTGTTAGATGTGTTCTGGGATGTTTTCTGATTATTTACAGACCAAACAATGAATTGATTGATCGAGATAATAATCTGCAGACTATTCAATAGAGGAGATAATCTTTAGTCTTTGTCAGCATTAGAAACTAAAACTGTAAAAGGTCACACGTTTATTTAGCAAATACCACGATGTAAAAATACTATATTACAAGTACAAGTATTCAAAATATCACTTAAGTTAAAGTATTGACAGTAAAATGTACTTCATTTGTACTTCAAGTCTTATGTAGAAACTATTGATTTATTAACCTGTAAGCTTTTTATTGGTTTACCTGTCAAGGTGGTCCTACAGTACTACTGCAAACTGTGCTAGTACTACTGCATAGTTTTAGGTATTTAATGCCTGCATCATATTATAAGTTTATCAAAGTAACTACAGCTGTCAAAGAAATGCAGAGCGGTGAAAAAGACACGGTTTCCCTCTGAGATGCAAATAAACAAAGTTAAAAGTAAATACTCATGTAAGGTACAAGTACCTCAAAACCATACTTAATGTGTGTGTGTGTGTGTGGTGTGTGGTGTACACACTCTTTGGAGTAGCTGAGGGTGTAGGTGACCTGCTCTCCGTCTGTCAGGTTGTCGAGCGGATGCCACCAGCAGGTGAAGTCCTCCATGTTGGGCGAGCGGCAGTAATAGATGTGAGGCCTCGTCGTCACGGCAACCTCCTCTGTGGAAAAACAAAACAAAATCACAGAGCTGGGTCAGTGCGAGCTCGTCGCCACGGATGCGACGTGCAGCGCGCCATGGCGACAGCAGTGACGAACAGTTAACAGGCGTTCTGGTGCACGTGCAGGTTCAGACACACGTTTCCTGGGCTGCTGACCCTCACACACTTCAGCTTCAAGAGGTTTTAAACAATAAAATGTGACTAAACACAAACTGCGTTTCAGTTTGTTACAACAGCGCTTTTTATTCTAAAGCTTTCAGCCAGGTGTACAGCAGACGGTCACTTTACTTCAGGTTTCCTCACGCTCTGTACCTGAGACAGGTTCTAAATGAGCAAAGAATTAAAAGTACAGCATGGGGCTCACAAGATGATTTACTGAGTAGAAAAGATGTCAGAGTCGTGTACTGCAACAACCACAAAAACCCTGCGATCTGTTCGTCTTTCTAATCTGTAAAACCTGAAAATAAATGCTAAATGTAGATGAGACGGAGGATGGAGGGAGAGCAGCTGGAGGAGAGTGAACTTCAGGTGACCTAAAACCTGATGAAGGTATAAAATCACTGCACTGTTTTACAGTTTATATCAAAAAGATTCATGCTCTTCGCTTGGATTTAATACAGTTTCATGTGAACGCAACGTGGTTTCATCTTTAAGATAACTGACTGTTTCACCATTAAAACTTTCACAATACTTCATAAAAAATGTCTTCTTCGTCGTTGCCGGCTGACTGAATATGCAGCGCCAGGAGACACAAAGAAGAGGAGGCTGAATGTATGATATTAATTCCTCCATGACACCACGTTAGCAGACAAAAACATATCACCTGAGTATCGACACTAACGGATCCTGACAGGAAACACACTCTGTCTCACTTGGTCTCATCAGACTATAAATGCAAAGCACACACACACTCATCTTCTTGGACATTTGTGATTTGCTGAAAGCAAAAAGCAGGAACATGGCTAACGAGAGGGCAAAGACAGGCTGATGACGGAGAGGGGAAAAAATCAATTATCTAACTGTCATCTCTCCTCTCACTCACTTCCACATAATCCATTTCCTAATTTCATCTGTTTCTGCCTCAAACACACATGCCGACACACACACACACACACACACACACACACACACACACACACACACACACACACACACACAGTCAATTATCTAATACATAGATGGACTGAGATTCAGACCAGCACTAGTAGGAGTAGGAGCCAGTAAGTGGACCTTGAGTTGAGATGGTTTCGTCAAACTGCTCTTTTTCTGGCTTTATGTCCTGGCTATCATGTAAAGGAAAAAACCCACGAGACTACACTACAGCAGCGAGACATCATGTGCCCTTCACAGATCGAGGCAGTGGGAGGCGAGCAGTAATCCATCAGAGAATGCACGGAGCTGCAAACAAAGGCCTGTTGTGCTGCTGCTGTAAGAAGCTCAGTAAGCCACACTGCAGGAACTTTCCAATCAACAACCTCCACTTCTCAGAAAGAAAGAAAGAAAGAAAGGACGCACGCTGGGCACAAAAAAAAAAAAAACTGGACAAATTCATACCAGCAGCAAATCAGATTGGCCCAGATTGGTGTAATGGATTTACCGTGCAGCGTCTGTGACATCCAGTTTATTTTTAACAGGAAATTAAGTTTTAATTGCGTCAAGTGGATATAATGTAGCAGGAGGGAGATTCATTCTTATTAAGATTAACATGTGATACTGAATGATATCAAAGGACCATAGCACTGATTTGCATGCTTTAGCCCTTCAGGTACTGGTATTTAGTCGTCTTTATTTCTGTGTTCAAGGTTTTAAAATAGTACCCTCCATGGATTGATTACTGAACGGGCCTACGAGGCACAGCCCCAGGGGTCCATGTGGTCAGAGGGCCCCTGAGCCTCTGTTTGAAGGGATTTCTGGTTGGAAAGTCCATCAAAACAACCACAAAGAGATGCAAAAACAACTACAAAGACACACAAAATGACCACAAAGACGCAAAAGATGAATATAAAGTCACGTTACGTTCATCAGAAGACTGTTTTCTTTCCCTGAGGCTTCCTCTCGTTCACATTAACAAACTCTGGGATTAGTTACGTTTGTGATTTGGTAAATCCTGCCGCGCGGTTCAGACAGCTGCAGCTTTGTAGTTCGTGGAGCTGGGAGGATGAGTGTTAGGAAGCTCGTGGTCTGATGTCAAAACACAAGACAGACCGACAGAAAGACGTGAATATGAAATAATGTGTCAAGCAATTACCGAGTAATTGCACAGCAGCACTATTCCTACAGCAGCACATGCATTAGAGAGGAGAGAGAAGAGGTCGTCTCCCACTGTGACACTACACCTGATAAAATGAACAGTTTTTATGATGGAGTTTGGCAGTTTGACGTGGCTCCTCCAGGACATATGGCATTCATTTCAGCAAATCTCACCATCAACATATTAAAAAAACACACACACACACACACACACACACACACACACACACACACACACACACACACACACACACAGGAAGTGCAGTTTACCCACTTTAAACTGCTGCATAATTAGTCGTGGTTGTTGTTGCCATAGAAACAGCACATTCAGGGGTAATTTCCCTGCAGCAGCTTATCATGTAGGGACCATGCCACCATGTTTCCATTCATAATGTATAGTTTCTAGTGCCCTCACAAAGGGGACTCTGCTAATTAATTGTTAATTGATCACTCCAGTGTTCTAGCTGGTGATTATTATGATGAGGACAAAGAGCCTGAGTCGGTTCCAGGCTCACAAACCAAACAAACATCACTCTAATATTTAAACCAATGTTTCATTTTGATTTTGTCAACACACGTGTGTCCAAACGTCCCCTAAAAATCCGAGCAAAAAGCCCAGAGCAGAGCTGCTACATGTTTAAACTGGCTGTAGAAATGACCTGACATTGACAAGGTAATAAAAGTTGTCAGAATTAAAAACAGCCGTGCTGCGAGCTCATCAATGCCCCCCCCCCCCGCTGAGGCATCGATGAGCTGCCGACACGTCCAGCTGAGTGGAAATAAAACGGGCCCACACAGCTGGCCGCCGCCTGCGTCCCATCAGACCGACCTCCTGTTCACTTTTTAAATGCTCACAAAAGGTTTTGTTCAGACGCAGCATGAAAGTAACTGCACCAAATTCACTGGAAAGTTACCAAAAAAGACAGATCTTTGTATCTCAGAGATTAGTTTTAAAGTGGATCAGATCTGAGCTTTATTTTCTGCACAAAACACCTCACCACCAGCAGCTCACCTGAGTCAGTCTCATCAAAGGTATTGATTAAGCATGCTGTGTGGATTCATCCACCAGAGTCAAGTTATTTTTGGATTATTTAAAGACAAACTCGGGTATTTTACTTTTTTTGTTCAAAGTGAAAATCAACAGCTCGTAAAAGAACCAACATTTAGATTTGACACCGATGTAACTGTGACAATCTGTCTGTTTTAGAATATATCTGGATAAAGTAGTTACTTGAAAGACATAAAAGTACACAAGTATCAGCAAAATGTAATTTAAGTATTAAAAGTAAATTGTGCAGAATGACAGTAACATATTATTGGATATTTATCACCCATGCATTAACATGTCAGCAGCATTTTAATGTCAGCTGATCAAGGTGGAGCTGATTTGAACTTATTTTACATGATAATCTAATTGTGTTTTTCACTGCAAATAAAAGATTAACAGGTTGTTGAGTCCTAAAAGTCTTTTTCTGACAATCTAGCCAGATTATTCAACCAGTTTCCCACAGAAATCAACTTGAATCTTAAAAGAAGTCTGAAAAAATGTCAACTTATTTCAGAAAATTCAGACTTTTGGGGCTTACTAACAGACACAGATTACTTGGTAAGATCAGGATGTTTAAGGTGTTTGCATGATGCAAAATGTAACTCAAGCCATCAGATAAATGTAGTGCAGTAGAAGTATAAAGCAGCACAAAAACTAAAAACTCAAGTTAAGTATAACACTTAGACACCACCTATCTACAGTATCGTTTGCAGCCTGTAATTTTCTAAAGGATCGACACACTTGTCTATGATGCACCGACAACATATCATCTTCCATCCTTTCAGTCCTTAAACATATCGGCTTTTGAAAATGTCAAGAGACATTCTGGTGAGATTAAAATAAAAGATCCTCTGTTTGGAAAAGGATAATGAAAGTCAAAACTGGACGGATTATTGAAGATAGAGCGAAAATGGGATTCTTGACTGGAAGCTCTGATCTCAACAAACTGTGAGAAGAAAACTCAATTTTGGACTTTTGGCCCGACGAGTCTAACTATGAGCTCGTCTGGGTTCAGCCAAGCATGATGGAGGATCAGTGCCGGTTCAGTAGGAACATCGCTGGTGATTTGGTTTTGATTTAAAGCATCGTGAGAACATCATTAACACATGCATTGACGTCTTGATTGGGAACCAAATTCACAAAGATAACGAGCCCAAACACACTGATCAAGTCACATGTAATCAACTAAGAAGTTGCTAATTAACCGGCTGCTTTGTTCAGGAGAAGCAGACGATGCAACAAACTTTGAAGACTGAACTGTGAAGGTGAAGAAGAAGAAGAAGAAGAGTGGAGGCCATAATTAGATTCTGTAAACAGCTTTAGAGCATTTTTCATTATTTTCTAGCACTGGGATATACATAATCTGCCCATAATGTCTGGTTTCACTAGAATATGAATAAAAAAAGCAGCATTGACGTCCTCTGACTCACCGTGGCCGTGTCTTTCTTTATAAGCAGCATCCTGGGTGAGGATTCGGCTGCAGCCCACCGGAGGAAGCAGACAGAGCAGCAGCCACAGCATCCTGTCGCCTTCTGATAACCTGTCAACACAAACAAACCACGTTAACACACGAGCTCCGGGCCCAGAAAATCCCCCACAACACCTTATGAGCCCACGGGGCTTCACTCACTGTGAAAAAGTCACTGCCTCAACAAATTCCCCCTAAAGAGAGCGGGCGTTCCTAAAAATTACACCATCGATTTTCTTCCCAACAAAGACAATAAAAGGACTAATTTAAGTTTACTGGTGGGACTTCCTCCCACTCAATTCTCAGGGTTGGAACACCACAAAAAATCTGTCTATTCCCATTAGCATCCAGTAGTACGACAGTCTCTGGCTGCCAATATTATTTGTGTTTATTTTATTATTTACTCTGACATAAAGATACTGAAACTGACTTTTCATTTTCAAATCATTAGAAACTGTGCGCTCGTTTCTGATCAAATAGAATGGAAATGGACTTTTCATGTCTGTATTCATAATGGTTGACTGGTTGAATGTACTCAAGAGTAAGTAAAAGCGAGTAAAAGTACTCGAATCTCCAGAGTTGGAGCTTTTCATGCAGGACTTAAAGAAAGAAACATAAATGATACTGCTGACATGTTATAATTCATGTTTAATTCTCATTTTTAATCTGCTAAGTAACTCCAGCCGCCAGATAAATACACTGGAGTAAAAGTACAACATTTCTTTAACTTTAACTTTATTCAGTCAGGACATTTATATCAGCTATAAAATTAGTTCTCCGTGACAAAGATCTTTGGGCTTTTATGGTTCTGCTGAAAGCTCATTAGGCTAATCAGCTTAGTCCAGTGAAGCGCTCCGTCAGAGACGACTGAGCATGTGTGGCATACAAGGTCAGACTGTCATGGAAACACCATTAAAGGTGGGGTCACCGTTTCTGATCTAGCTGTCCGTTCTGTGTGTTTGCTGAAAAAAGATCCGCTGTTTGAACGCGGCCCTGCCTTTGAAAATGGGAACCAAACAGAGCCACACATCACTATTCCAGCCAATCAGCAACAGGTGGCATTGGTGCTCGTGCACAGGACTCCTGCCGGCTACTCTCCCTCTTCCACGAACCGAGCTACACCACCATGACAGTTACTTCTCTAAACTTTCTCTGTCTGGTTTTTCTATCGACCATCGATTTCCTCCTTGAAAAGAGGAAACCTGTCACATCCCTGTCGTCCTATTAAAGGGCTCTTTGGTGGCCAAAACTAAAAAAGTCTGTAGTTTGAAATCAATACCAAAGAAAGAAAAAAGTACATACCTAATGCAGTGTATAACGGCTGGAGGAAACTTAAATTAGATGTAAACTATAAGAAGAAGAGGCTGTCCCTTCAAAACGATCTTTGTGTCCCAAATTTAACTTTGCTGCTCAGCTTCCATAAAACTACCTGCCATGAAACTATTTAAATCAGCCAGATTTAGGAAGAACTGCAGAACGTTATTCTGACTGGGGGAACCAGGGTCTACATTTACTTCCGCCTCCCAAAAAGTTTCTGCTGCAGGGCAGGGAGGGGCTTTCTGACGACACTCTCAGGGACAGCTCACCTGCCAGAAACCTACCTGCCATGAGTCGGCTAAAACACCTATAAATAGCCCGTTTCCAGCACAGTAACTGTCCCAGGAACTTCTCCTGGCTTTGGACCTGAAGAGGAGCTACAGTTAGTTCCTCAGCTGTAAAGAGTCCCAGGAGGTTTCCTTCTCCACATCACCTTCAGTACTTTTACTTTGGACACTTTGAACCTTTACTTGTAACGAAGTATCGTTGCACTGTGTTATTGCTGCTTTTACTGGAGTTCAGGATTAGAGGATTGTCTGCTGCTAACATCCAGCTGCTGACAGCTGCTTGAGTGTCAACCAAGGTCAGGAACAACAGATATAAAACATCATGAGAAAACAATAAAATATCATCCTCATGTAGACGACCAACATCAGGATTCTGTGAACTGTGAACAGTAATGAAGTCACATGGGAGCTTAGGGGATTTAAAGGCTGCTCTTATGAGGGGAAGGACGACACAACTGACATGCAAATAGCAGCAGCAGCCGATCCTCGAGCGCCAAGACAACAATCACAGCGAATAATCCCTGCCTTGATCTCGCAGGAGGGGAGGATTAAAAAACGAGGCCTTGTTAGGTTTTATCTGCAAGCCTCGGCTCACCCGACACAGCACAGGCCGCAGGACACGATGACACAAGACGACCGCCATGCATCCTGCAAACTGAAAGATCAAGGTGTAAAACAACAGCACTGACCAAACCACATCGCCTGACGTTCGCTCCGACACCTCCGGCCTACAGGAGCCCAGCACTTATGTTGGTTTGTTTTAAAGGCCAACACTGGAGCTGAGATTTTAACGAGTTCAGATCAACCAAAATCAGGACCCACGCATGCTATTTAAGGATGTAACAGTTGCTTGTGGCTAAAATAAACTCATTTTGTTTTCCTTCTCAGTTGCAGCTCATATTAAACAACCTCATTATCACTCCATGTTTCTCAAAGTCCAGAGACCAGATGTGTAAAAACACACCGCTCCTGCTCCTGCATGCTGCTGTGGTTCTGTTCTATAAATGTTAATCACTGGTTGCCATAAAGAGGACCAAACCAGACCTGATTAGACTCAATATAATTTAGACGTCACGTTTCATTAATGAAACCAGGGGGATGGTTTGTTTCCCCTTCAGACTTCCACACTTCACCTCCAGTTTATCAGCTAATTCACAGCTTCCTGTCTCACAAAAACATGTATCTAACCAGAGGGGAAAGCCCTGCGCTGCATGAGCCTCGTGCATGTGACTCCTCAGACTGAGAGAAAGCCTCTCTGAATGCCTGGTCTTTATATTCTGTCACACTGTGAGGCCTGAAACATCCCAGAAGCATGACATTCAGGCTCCAGAAAAACAAATAAAGCCCTTTGATGCAGCCGGTTTGTGATTTGTGACACTTTAGAGACGTTCTGTCATGAACTGAAGCGTTGGACCTGCTGGTGGCGCTAGATTAAAAATACAGAGGGTCACCAAAGTTTTTAGGAATCTGAGCTGAAGTCCTGAAGTAACCCAACACGCTCTCTCCTGCAGATAACTCTTCATATTTAATATCCATATTTTAACACATCACATGATCGAATTATTGTTTATGAATTGTGGATCTGGAAAGCTGCGTTCACAGTCGTGCAGCTGCAGGTTGGACGGGGCGACACTGGATTAGATTAAGCATGAAGAATAAACTGTGAGATGTGGTATAAGGCCTTTACATGACTGCATGGAGGGGCACGGGGAGGGGTTCTGCCTTAACAGGCCGGGCTTTGTGGTGCTAAGCTGGATTTAACGCCATCCCAAAATAGTTTCCAAAAACACTATTTATCAATTTCAGAGTCTCAAGGTCTGAATGCTCCTGGAATCTAAAGTCAAGGTCTTGAAATGGTTTTTAATAAATGCTTTATGAGTCATGTCAACTTCGGCACCTCCGAGATTCTGGTCAACAAGGACCCGTGCAACATGTTGGGGCGAGCTGCGTGGGTTAGGATTGTTCCATGAATCATTTCAAACGCTCGCCTGTGAGTCTGGATCGGCCATTATGGCTAAATGCAAAGAGATCTGAATCCAAATAAACATGACTGGGTGAGTTAGGATGAGAAGGGAAGTGTCGGAACATTAAGATTTTGTACTAATTATAAGAAAAAAGGAAATCTCCTTGAAAGCGATGTGCCATTTAAACCCAACTAAATATTCTTTAAGTTAATGAATGTCTCATTGTTAACTTTATTCTCTCCATGTTGAATTGTATGTTTCACTCTGGGCAGATTTCACATGTTTGCAGCTGTCTCTGTTTATAATACAATTAGCACAAAATGACATGTTCCGTTCCAGGAAACTGCCTTGGAAATTATAAGGAAATTACACATAATAATAACAAACATCATTCCCAGGATTTTTCCTAGAAGTATTATGTTGTACTGCACTTCAGCAGCTGCTTTTGCTCCGTCCCGTAGTGTTGGGAATATGTGCACATGCCTTATGTTACGTTACTGGCAGGCTGAAGGAACAAGCTGAAGCTGGAAACCATGAAAGCCCAGCTGACAAATGAGACACGACCGTGCTGACAGGAACAGAAATGCCATCACACACATCAGCAGCTCCAATGAGCCTGACACACGTCCCAAAGGTTCATCTGATACATGAATGCAGCATCCCTCCTGCCTGCCTCATCCTCACTATCTGATCCTCATGGCCAATCACAACACCTGCTTTACCTGTTGCCGTGACGACTGGCTCCCCACCCACACAGCGGCCGATCAATCTCCATGTGTGTCCCCCGCCGTTTGAGAGGAGCGAGGCCCCGCTGGAGAGGTTAGTGATGATGCAGAGGTAAATCTATACGGCCGCGTCCTGAAGCTTAATGTGGAGCGATGCTGCAGCGCGACACACACCGCACACGTCGAAGACAGAGCACGCTCACACCAGGTTGTCCACACAAATTAATCTGTTCAAATATCACAAGTAAATCGTTAACTATGCACTTTATTGACCCACAGGGGAAGGACAGCCAGTCCGCATCTCCTTCAACGGATCACTTCATTGTTTTCCAGTTGTAGAAGATAATTAAAGTCATTACGAGAGTATTAAACTGTCTGTCTACACATCGATCGGTAAAATGCCAATCAAAATGAATTACTTTTGTGTAGGCGTTTTCAAAACTGTGAGGGAGAAAGATGCTGTGTGAGGTGAAAGGGACAGGTGCATGCAGGTGTTCGAAAAACAACTTTAAGTTAGTGCAACAGCTGGAGCTGCAGCAGTGGCTGTAACACACAGATCATCGCACTCCTCTGATTCATAACTCAGTCAAATCTGAACACACAGACATGATGCACATATTATTATATTCAGTGTGACTTGCACTTCCCGAGGATATCATTATCTCTGTCCATCGCTAATAAATGTCCATAAATCTGCTTAGAAATCAGAGAAAACAGACCTTGCCTGTGAATCCTCCTGTTTTTAACTTTTCTTCAGTATCACAGTAATCCAGTGATAGTTGCCTGTACATCTATGGGTACACTGCAAACAGGAGCTGCTAACAGCTAATTCAGCTCACTGCTAATGGAGACACTTTGACAAAATGTGAACAAATATAAGGCAGAAGTTCTGTTATGCGAACAGATGATTAGAGACTAGGCTCAGGCTTGTGCATAGATGTCAAGTTTCACAGGGATTAAGATTTCTAAAAGTGGAGTCCTTTCATATCTTGAGTAAATGGATTTAGATGTTTGACTAGTTTTACTTTAAGGCCGTGAAAATACTTCACATGTTTGTATCTGCTGATTAGACTGATTGAACCCTGACCCCTACATACATTTAAGAGTAAAACGTGTCATTCTGTTCCCACCATAAGGTTCCACAGCTTTTCCTAGTGGGTAAGAAGTACTTGTTATGTAAAGGATAATACCCGACCTGCTGTACATTTTGCATCAGGTGGTTGTCAGCATAATCCATTACAATCATGCAATGTACAAACTTGGAGGGTATCATCCCACTTTTAGCAGGGTCACTTGCCAACAAAACGCCATATGTAATCAAATTACAACTAATTTTGTTCTCGCTTTTCTCTCTTATCATAAAATACACTCCCCGAGCCGCAGAACAGGAAGTGGTTCACAAGGCTGAGCTTGGACTTTTAAAATCCCGAAGTTATGAAACCGGGAGAGAAAGAGAAATCTGCAGATTGTCAAGAAAAATATTAAACTTTCCTTAATTTTCTGTTCGGGTTTGATTGCACTGCTGTCCCTCAGATTCAAGCTACCGGCTTCACAGCAGCTCATGTTATTTTAAAACACCAACTGTTAGTTGATTTGGACGTCCAGATTCATGCTCAATTAAATTTGCATGGTTCTCACTGAGAAGCTATTTATTTCTCTCTCTTTTTTGGTTGTTACACTAATAAGTCTAGCTCCAAGCTCTTTAGCTGAGCCTCATTGTTGTGTTTACAGCCAGGGGGGCGAATGAAAGTACAAGGACTTTTTATTGCAGACTATGAGCTTTCATCAATGTCATGTATCTTTGCTTCATGGAGATACATCAGCAATGGTTGCTATGTGAATATGAGCAGTAGAAACTGATTCAGTAAGGATCACGATGCAGCAGCCCCTCACAACGTCTCCATGAACTCGTTTATCATTTTATGCCTGAATGTTGGTCATCAATGTCGCTGAAATAAAATGGAAATATTGTTTTGAATGAATAATGAATCAGATGCTCATTTGCTTAGCCATCAGATGTTTTAGGAAATGGGGCCCCGGTTCATTTCATGTCCAGGCCAAGCAGCCTTGTCCTGCTTGGTTTACTCTAAAACAATCAGATATTTCTATGAAGTTCTGTCCCTGGAAACACGTCTGCAAAACTCTGATTAACGTGATTATTTGTGGGCATATAAAAGTCAGCAGGGGCTCCGATGGAGAGACGGAAAGAAAGAGTTATTCACCCTGAGAGAGCAGACATTTAGAAAGCTGTTTAAAATAAGAGATAAGGCTTATTTAAAGAGCGTTGTCCCCACAGGCGAGTCTCTGACCTTTACAAAGACAAAGACTCTAATTAAGTCCCGACACACAAACAGGAAAAAAGAGCCTTAATAGAAATGCAGTCACTTAAAAAGGGAGAATTAGTTTATATATTTCAATGGCATTTATCTGAATTCATTACTGCATTCAGTCTCTCACAGACTGACAACAACACAAAACATGTTTTATAAGAGCTAAAAAAAAAACGTAATTACTGAGTATAATAAAATAACTTGTTTGGGTCATACGGGGAATTTGTTTCCAGCCCACAAATTCTTTTGTCGAAAAAAGTCCAAAATCTCGTGTACAAAAGTTTAAACCAGACACTGGTTAAAAATTCGTCAAGATTTAGCAACTGAAAGACACATTTCTTGCCTTAAATACTGTCAGTGACAGGTTTTTGTGGACATTTTAGTCCAAGCTGGATTGTTTTTCCATCCTCTCTTCTGTCCGCTGATTGGCTACTGATTGGCTACTCATTGGTTACTGATTGGTTGGTCGATCAACAGAAAATAAATCGGTAACTGCTTTGATAGTAATGAAAGATTAATGGTTTAAATCACTACGCAGGTCTTCTTCTGTTCATTTCTCTCATGTCAAAGTCTGACATTGTACTGTAATTTAAACACAGCTTGTTTGTCTGCATTTAAACAAATGACCAATTCTATTGTTTTTCTAGTGATGACAGAAAAAAGTTTATTAAAAAGTGTAATAAATAACTGAGGTTAAGTTTCTGTAAGTGCTGAAGAGTTTATTCTGACTATGCTTCATGAAAGCCAGACTTGCAGTAAGACTTATTTCAGCTATATTCTAGTTCATGTCCCTAAAATGTTTTCAGTGGCAGTAAGAACAACAAGACATTTCTGTCAGACACACAGTTGGACTTTGTGGCCACGACTTCAACCGTCATGTACAGATCCAGCAGCGATAAGTCTTATCAGAAGCGTGTAGCTCCATTCCAGCGCTGGTCAGAGCATCCACCCATCACAGCTCACACTCAGCGCCGCGGGCAGCACACAGACAGGAAACACAGATCTGAACAGACAGGGGCATTCGATCCACAGGGAGTCACATGCACCGCTGCCTGCAAACCTAATCACACACACTGATGCCAGCCGAGGTTTACGCTTGGCTAAACACTGCAGCATTATATAATCCTGCATGTTGATGTTGAGCTGTTACTAATTAACAGACAGCCATCATATCAAGAACATGCTGACACGCAGAAACGTAATGAACACAGTGACAACACAGTGGTTCATTAATAAGAGACTGTTCTGTAATCTGAGATTACTGACTTTTAAAGTTATAATCCAAAAGACTTTCACTAAATCAAACCATACTTTGATAATATGTATGTTTTCTCTTCTTGGATTGAAGGGAGTCACAGGAAATGATGCACAAGACTAAAGCTTTTGGAAGTGGAGTTGTTTCTGTGAGTCAGGTCCTAAAAACGCCTTTAAACATGCTGATGTTTTGCACGTTCACCATCATAGTTAAAAGTCTTAGCTCGCTAGCTAATCAGCACCAAACACAAAGTGCAGCTGAAACTTATGAGGCATTAGTTCTGCAGGTATTTGGTCATGAACTAAAGTGTCAGACAAATTAAAACTTTGACCTGACGATGACGCCAGATGTAAAGTCAAAGAACCACCAAAGTTCTAACAGTTCTAACAGTTCATCCTGAGGGGAACATCTGTACAAAACGTCGAGGCAATCCATCCAGCAGTTGTCGAGATATTTCAGTCTGGGCCAAAGTGCTGGCTCGACCGGCCAGCTGACATCTCCATCCACGGAGCCTGCTGCTGCTAGCTCAGCTGAAAACAATAACCGTAGCAACATAATAAAGCTTGGGCTGCAGTGCTGGGGCTACGTCAAAGAAAACCTCAAAAGAAGAGGCCAGTGCAAAGAGCGCGACGTGGAATGCAGATTTTGCAAAGTGAGTTTAAGTTATTTGTTGTGTTTGCAGACAACCCAAAATCGCAGAGTAGAGAGGCCTCTGGTCAAGAGCAACAAGCCCTGAACTTTGTGTTTGGAACATAAGTCATTACTGCCTTTCACCAAATCTAATGCCATGGCCTTCTTTGTTGGCTGCCTCTTTCTGACAAAGATGCTACTCAAGGAGAGTTTGCTGCCCCTACTGATCCATACATGTCTTTGGAAACTTGCAGTTACCACCAGTGACCACCGGTGTCGCCAAATCAACCAGGACTGAAACCTGAAGGATAACAACTTAAAAAAAAACCCCAGTTTAGAACTGGGACGTGCACTTAACAAGCAGTTAAATGAGAAACGCTTTAGTGTTCTCAGTCTTGTGTTTGCCCTTAAACATGGAGTAATTGAATCTTTTAATTGTATCTTTGCCTGTACAGAGACAATATTTCCCCGTACTGAGAAAAACAAGATGCCTGAAGCTTTCTCTGGGCAGCTCAGATAATGAACATACAGTATGATGTTAAGGGTCATATGACACATGATTGGCCAAACAGTACTAATTGTATATGTTTAAATAGATTTTCCAGTCCAGCGTAGAGCACACAGGAAGTACTGTACAGTGCTAATACTGTTAATCTCTAGGGCACAGGGAAAATCCCTGCTGCTTCACCCATCCATTAAATTCTCATTTCATACTTTCATAAACAGGATTCAGAAGTAAGGAAATAAAAACAAAATGGAGGGTCCAGCTGTTGTCGGGTCTGTTTGGGATCAGGTCTGTGTTTTACTACATAGTCCATCTCAAGATTAGATAGGATAATCACAGGTCTTGATCAGGTCAGGTACACAGTTTCTCACCTGGTAACATTTCTGCAACAGTTCAGCTGAAAGGTTCTTTTTCAGTTTGAACCAGTCTGGATTAAATGTCCTGCAGCATTATTACGTCTTTATTTGTTGTTAAATTGCTGACAACTAAAATCCTGCTGCTCTAGTTTCATTAAAAGCTCAGAGGTAGCATAATTATATGCAAATTACATGCAGGAAACTTTTTGGAAGAACATTCTCGCATTCTTATCCTAAACCTCTCTTACTTTTTTAAGTTTGTTCGTACAAGTCTTTCAGGTCAGATTCACCAAACTCTCTAAACTGCACAAACTTAAATACATAAATCGCTTGTCTCAGCCTCATGAATGTCATCATTCATGAGGAGGTGATTGGATCATTAGTTTCACGAAATTCACAATGTGGATCTTCAAGTCCTGCTGTCCCAGATACTCATGTCAATGCTTTCAGTTAGGGCTGCAACTAACGATCATTTTATTACTGTATTATTACAATTTTAAGACACGGGGGAAGCAGCAGATTCTCTGAGAGCCTGAAACCATTAAAATGTTTGGTATTTTGGTTTGGAAACGATTAATCAGTTGTCAAAATAGCTGTGGATTAATTTCCTGTCCATCGACTAATCGATCAATCAACTAATAACTGCAGTAAAGTTGAGCCGACAGTCATTCCCACACAACGTGTACTTCAGCAAACAAGTAAACACATATAGGTTACTGGGTAGCAGATAGGATCCAAGCCAAACATGTCCTCCCAGTACAAATCTTCATAGAGAAAATGACTATTTTAGTACAGAATGGTAGTTGTGTAGACATCCAGTCCTGTATTAAGGCCGACAGACAGACAGAACATAAGATTCAATAAAAGGGAACAATGGAGTATCTGCAGATCGGATTAAAACTCCCCAAAATCTAAATGGTTGCAAGAACTTTTTAATAACTCTATAAATATATTTTAAAAATGACAACACGACAACACTGCATAATGTTCAGTTGACCCCACTGGCCAGAACAATGATGAACGGGAGGAGAGACTCCTGACGAAAGATGCATTTCAACAAATCTAAAAAACATCCAGAATCAAGTAAATAGCGCATCAAAAAACTGTGGCAGAAAAAAAATCATCGAGAGACCCAGAAAGTCGTTTTCATAATCACTTTTTCCTTTGTGGTCTCTCCACCTTCTCAATGCCAGCGTACTTTAGTATGATCCCACTGTGAGCCGCTTCAGGATTAAACCTGTACCCATGTGGGTCAAACTTCACGTGCCTTTATTTTATAAAACATTGCCTTCTTTCAGTCCGGTGACGTTTTGAGAGCTTTAATCCGGAGTACGGATACCTCGGATTTTTTCAAAAGAGCATAATTTCTCTTCCCCTAAACACCCAATGCACATGTAACTGGCATCAGAATGGTACTAATTAGCACGACTTGTATTTATTTCAAGGTTTATATCAGCCTGAAAGGTCAGAGTCCTCTTTAGCTCACTGTTAATGGCCTGTAGAGTCAGTCACTCATAATTAGAGCAACACAATCTCAACAGCTGCTGTCAGACTTCTTATTAGTCAGAATCAGAAGCAAATAAATGCTTAACTCATGCTTTTTGAATGCTGGAGCTTTAAAGACTGCAGGTTCTGAAATGTTTCAACCTGCATGTGTCAGTTAGAGGAAAAACTGTCCAGGGGGATAATGATTTATCTGCTTGGCTTGACTTCAACTGACCAGTCGTGTTAGTGCTGCACATCACTCAGACAGAAGAACCAGAAAGTCCAGCAGCGGCAGAGAGACCACAGTGATGAAAAAGCACATCTTGTTTGTCCTCGTGCACGTAAGGTGTGGTCTAATTGACACATCTTGCCCTTCTTATCTGTTACAACACATGTGGGCATTGAGGAAGTGTAGTTACCATTGAGCTACACGTGTTTGGGTCCTCCTACGACAGTGAACTTAGAAATCACTCTAAAAACACGTTTCTGACAGGGGGTTTTGGGAAATCGAATGTTAATGTACCTATTTTGGGGTGAACTTCACAAATTATATATAGTAATTAAAGCCTTATTAAATACTTTATTTGGATCAAATCAAACTTTATTTGTATAGCAGCTTTCATATAAGTTAGTGCTGCACACATGGCTGACAAGCCAGTTGGTTGTTTTATGTTAGAGGTAAGATTATTTAGGAATTCACTAGTAAAATGCAAAGATTAGAGGGAAGTCTGAAAAAGTGAAAATAATTTGCAGAAATATGTATTTACTGCTGTCCTTTACTGTTAATCACAGATCATAGTCTTGCAGCCCCTTGTGTGGGCACCGACCCGACTACTGTTCACGATTACTGTTCTGCAGGATCTCTTGGACGCTTTTTTGGCAAAAGCAGGTAAAAAAGTAGAAAATCTCAACTATAAATCCATAATTAGATAAAGCTGAAGTTTAAGCATCACTGAGTCTTGTCTAATGAGCTTCTATGGACGTGTATGGATGTCCATAGATACAGATATTTAAAGATTTTGCCTTCATTGATTCTTGATCAGACAAAATGAGCAGATTAAAGGTTTAGGTTCGGGCTCTGGGAACTTCTGATTGACATTTTTAAACCAAATTATTTATTAAAATAACTAAACATTATTATAATGGACTGCATAAGCATTATTATTATTTAGTTAAATTTACCGTCCACTACATCCACTGTGTGCCATTTAACTTTTAATTATTGAGGCACACCTGTGCACGAGCGCTGCGCTCACGGTCAGCTTCAGATTAACGTGAACCCTTCTTACCTCTCAAGCAAATAAACCGCTTGGAGATCCGCCTGCCGCCGCTTTAAAGCCTCCTGGAGAGAGAGAGTCCTCGAACATAGACCCACACCGGGACCGGGACCGGCCGGTATCCGGTGGATGCAGCCGGTAGTCCGGGTGAACTCCCTGTGAAGGAGACGGAGCTCGTGATAGAGCCGCTGTTTGTTGGTGTGCTGTCAGCGGAGTGTTGCGTTCACTGCCGTCGCTGTATATTTCTACGCCCCCACCCCCCTCCTCTCTGTAAGGAGATTTTCCTCCACCTGGTGCCGCGTCACCAACCAAACGCCAGCTGGAGCTCCGGGCCTGCCCTCCCTCACACGAACCACCTGCCCGGCCCTCTTCGGCTGCAGGAGGAGAGTATGGAAGACCGCTATTAACAAAGAGATGATATGCAAGGAAAGTCAGATAATAAACATACTCATTCTACTTAAACCTCTGAGATACTGAGTCAAATCCTGACTTACTGTCATTTTCTGATTTACAACAACTAAATTATGACTCTTTTAATCAAAACTCAATATTACAACATACTAAGTCAACATTAGAAGATACCATCTCAAGATGAAGTCAAAATAATAAGAAAGTCCAAACTACAAAACTAAGTTTTGACTTTGTGAGTGAATATTATGAGATACTAAATCAAAACGTCAGAATTATGACTTTAAAATATGCAATTTACCAAGTCAAAATAAAAAGGTGCCAATTCAAAATTCAAAGTATAAAAATGATGTTTTAAGCCAAAACTAGGAGGAACTACATCAACATTTTGACTTAGCTAGTAAGTCATTATTTTGATTTAGTATGTCATAATTTAGACTTTAAAAGTCATAATTGCGACTTAATGTGTCATAATTTTGAATTAATATAGCATATTTTTTTGTTTTGTTCTTTACCGGGTAAAATTGAGCTTCCATACTGCTCAGTAGCCTGAACATTTAAATTAAAAAGACTAAATTGTATATATTTACATCATTATTAGAAATAATCAAATTGTATCAGCATTCAACAGCTACAGTCCCTGAAGGCTTTTTTTTTTTAAATGCTACTAAATAAACGGTTGTTTTAATTAATTTAATTCATTCATTAACATGACCCCAGCACACTGGCGTATATGCAGTACATACATATATTTTTAGACCTTCTTGATATGTTAAGAAAATTCTAATGAGCCAACAACTCAGAGACATAAAAAGTAAAAAAGTCCAACCAATGCAAAGGATTGGCCTAGTGAACATTATACATCATGTAAAGCATTTGTTTCAAGACGAAGCCCTACATGCTGAGATGGTTTTTAGGAAAACCTGGATCCTGCAGCAGCGCTGTCAGCCTCATACGATGTGTGAAAGAGCAGTCACCTCAGATCAGTGTTAGCTTTGCCCCACAGAGGCAAAATAATCAGATTATTCTCCAGAGCAGCTTGTTTGGTGCTGGGAGACCTCGAGTGCATGTTGCTCTGTTCGTTCACCGTCTCCTCGCTGATGTTTAACCAATGAGAACAGCATGACTGCTCAGCGGCCCGGAGCTACAAGGCATGACTCAAATTAGCTGGAGAGCATCCTCCTTTGAATGATTCATCAAACAGATCCAGATCTTGGGATGCAGCCATGCAGGCGACAAGGCAGCTAACAATGTGTGTGTGTGTGTGAAGTCATGATGGGAATGTCATTAGTTCTGCAGGTATTTGGACATGAACAAATTAAAATGTTGACCAGATGATGGCGCTAGAAGTTATTACAATTCATCCCAAAGTTGTGGGACATTTCACGAGATAAGTGAAAACCTCACCAAAGTCATCAGGATACATCGTCTGGGAACACTTCCACCCCAGAGCATGAATAGTGACTGCATGTGCTGCATCCAAACTGAGACACAAAAATCACAGCTGTTTATTTTTACCCTTAGCTCCCCTGTAAAATATACATTAATAAACTATCTGTTAATAAAGTGAAATGTTACACCTATTGACAGGTGATAGCTGGTCTGAAACTGAAATTCTTTGGCATTGTTTTGTTTTGAAATATTTTCAAAAACAGCCGAGCACCTTGATATTTACAACAGCTGTTTTAATGTGAGACACAATATATATTGACTGAAATACAGAAAAAACAAAAACAGGTATGACTTTATTTTTTCATATTTTATTTAGATCATTTTACTCAACTTATTTATTTCAGTTGTAGTTTAGTGTGTATAATCTGTGCTGAGTATGGGCTGGAAGCCCCACGGTCAAGATGGGACACACCTCCGAAGGTGGTTGAGAATGACCAAGCTAAGATCCTGTGGGACTTCCAGATACAGACTGACAAACTGGTGATGGCGAACTAACCGGACACAGTAGGGAGAGAGTGGCTCCAGCAGATTCCAGGAACAACATCCAAGATCTCTGTAGAGATGTTCCTGGAATCTGCTGGAGCCAATCTCCCAGTTTGGGGGTCACAGCCCCGAGTGTCCACGGGGACCACTGTTGCCTTCACTTTCCACATCTTTTCTAGCTCCTCTTTCAGCCCTTGGTATTTCTCGAGCTTCTCGTGTTCCTTCTTCCTGATGTTGCCGTCGCTTGGGATTGCTACGTCTATCACTACTGCCTTCTTCCGCTGTTTGTCCACCACAACTATGTCCGGTTGATTCGCCATCACCAGTTTGTCAGTCTGTATCTGGAAGTCCCACAGGATCTTAGCTTGGTCATTCTCAACCACCTTCGGAGGTGTGTCCCATTTTGACCTTGGGCACAGATGTTCCTGTACACTATGCCAGCCACTTGGTTATGGCGTTCCATGTACGCCCTGCCTGCTAGCATCTTACACCTCGCTGTTATGTGCTGGATTGTCTCAGGGGCATGATTTTAGAAAGTCTGGACAGCAAATGGGATCGAAGCCACATTCGGAGGTGGAGCTGTCTTAAAGGTCTGACTTGAGAAACAAGTCTGATTTGCCTGCAGTCTGAACAAAGCCTTCTACACCTCATCCAGAAAACATCCTGACAAACCAGTTCCTCCTCTTGGGCCTCCTGTTGTTCACTTCACGTTTTAAATTCTCCAGCTGCTCCTCGGCCAACCTCACAGCAGTCTGAAGCCTGGCAATCTTCTCTCTTTGGTTTTTCAGCATAGCCTCTTTCTCCTCCCAAACTTGATTGGCTGCAGCGTCAAATAATTTCTGTAACTGACTAATTTTGAGGCTGACTGTTTTCTCCTCTTTGTTCTCAATAAGCTCAACATCTTCAACATGGAACTCTGGTTCAAGGTCCCCCATTTGGAGCATCTCTTTTGTCTCTGGTTCAGCAGCCTCGTCCTGCTGCTCACTGGACTGAATGCTGGACTCGTGCTTCTCCAGCTCCCTCGTAGATTTCTTCAGCTGCAAGAGGCAGTCAGGCAGAGCCTCTGTGCTCCTCTGACGGGGAGGCCGTTGCAGCTGTTTATGGGCCTCCTCCAGCTTGGAACTGAGATCCATGTTGATCGCAGTTTCCAGACTCAATCTGGAGGCAGAGTTCACCTGGATCTCCTTCAGCTGACAGCGGAGATCTTGGGCTGTCTTCTCTGCTGCCAGTGCAGCCTGGGTATGCTTAAGATGATCTCGGTCAAGCTGGAGTCTCAAGTCCCTGTTTATTTTGAGTTGTACACGAAGGCTGTCAGTAGTCTTCTTCAGCTTGTCTTCGGCCTCATTTAGCTTCATTGTGAGAGCTAAGTTTTCTATCTGCAGCTTGCTTGTGCCGGAAGTGTTTGTTGTTTTTGTACCCTGGAGCAGATCAAGGACTGCAGTCAGGGTCTCAATATTGTTTTTCAGGTGGGGTCTTTCACGTGGGGTACATGAGACGAGTCTCACCATGGTGGACTGTAGATACTGACTGACCTCCATCTCCCACTTTTTAACATAGGACTTCACACAATAGTCCAGCCTCGCTGTCTTTGTTGCCATTTTTCTTTTTTTTCTTTTTTTGTTGTGTTTCCTGATTATGTGTCTTACTTCAGTGAACAATAACCCTCTGTGCTAAACTTACTGAACTGAATACAAGGAGAATTCTCTTGGGTGTGCAAACCTTTTATACACCAATCAAAATCAGAGTTCTTTATGACATCATCAAAGGAATCCGCCTTTGATGATGTCACACTCTGAGGTGTTCCAATCTTAAATCCATTCATGTTACATTTTATAAACTTCAAAGGAAAACATGGTTACCATGGTAACAGCAGATGCAGTTTACAATCACCTAACTGTTGTGTCTGTTTGCAGTGCAGCCAAACAAACTCACATCGTTTTAATAAAGAAGTCAGTCACAAATAACTGCAGCCACAATCTGATTTCATGCTGCACACGGAGCGGGTAGTTTCCATACAACGGGACACAGTAATGTTGGTTTCCATGCTGAGGAGTTGGAGGTGTGCAGCCTGTCGCCTGCAGCTCTTCATCTCACATGTGGCTGCTCCTGACTGCTCCATTATTCCTTTGCAAAAAATAAAAATGATCTGCTGACAAAAAAACGCAGAACTGACCGTTGTCTTGTTACTTGTGACTTCTGCACAATAAATTCACCCCGTGTTTCATCACTTAAAATGCTTTTAATGGGAAGCAGCAGCAGTAGGAAATGTTGGGTTAGCATCAGCAGCTCTGATACAGTGTAAAGAGAGCGAACAGTAAACAGTGAGGCTGATATCAATAAGATACAATTTCCCTGGATTACATGCATGCATTGTTTTCCTATGAATCCCTTGTGCTTAGATAGGCAATATGAATCCACCACTTCCAATAAAACTACTATACAAAGACACGTAATTACTGAATGTAAATACATTGAATGGCTATTGCAGAAAAAATGCTGACCACAAGTAGTATCAAAATTCGTTTGATTTCATGTAAATCTTAAAACGACTATAATCAATATTTGTATAGTAACAATGTATTAAATGACAATGGAAAACAACGTGACAATATGAAAGGGGTCACTCGTAGTTTTGGTTCAGATGTTCATGGTTCCCATACAATAAATCAACTTGGATTATCCCCTCACCTTTCCTCTAGCACCACCATCAAATTCACAGTTGTGGTTTTTATGGGATGGATTGCCATAATATTTGCTTCAGACATTCATGTTCCCCTCAGGATGAACTGTAATGACTTTGGTGATCCTCTGACTTTTCATCTTTCTTCATCCATCATCAGGTCATGTGTGCAACACTTTATGACCAAATACCTGCAGAACCGATGACATTCCCATCAGCCTCAGCTGTACTTCTACATGTACTTCATGCTAAACATCAGCATGTTAACATTGTCATTGTTAGCATGCTGATGTTAGCATTTAGCTCAAAGCATCATTGTGCCTAAACACAGCCTCCAGCATGGCTGTAGACAAAAAATGACTAAAATTATAAATTGACTATCAAAGTAGCTGCCAGTTATATTTCTATCAATCGACTAATCCATTAATCAACTAATTGTTTCAGCTCTAATTTATTTCACATTCACTGACACTGATTAGTCACCTGTCAACCAATCGCTGCAGACAGTGAGTTAGATCATTCATGAAAAATGAAAGGTCATCCCTGCCTCTTCTCTTAGCTAAGGATGTCCTCACTAAAAGTTGCTCTCAGCAGCTTTGTGAATGAGTCTAGAGAGGAAACTCTCAGCTGGGAGCTCTTAGCGCCATTTAGGAGGACTCCTAGTGGTGAATATGACTCCTAGTCCAGAAACTTCCCTGCCCTGGTTGTGGTAGGGAATCACAAAGGTCTCGGCTTCAGCGTCCTCAGCGGCTCAGACATGAAGGAGAAACCACAGGACGGCGCAGCGTTTTGTGATTATGCATTGTGAAATGGTCGGTGGTGATGTCACAGTCGCCGTGCAACAGATTTAATCTAATCCCCTTCCCACAGATTAGGAGGGAAAATCACTAGACGGCCTTTCGTCTAAATTACACACCATGTGAGTGTTGGTTTAACCTTCGCCCCAGCACTGGGCTTCATCACCATATACTGCAATGCTTCACCCTGTGTTGACTTATCACATTTTACATATATAATAATATATAATACAGAAAAGAAAATATGAAGGAACAGTCTGAAGCAGGGGGACAGCCGCAGACCGACAAGAGTGTTAATGATGTACTTTACAGGATTATTTGTCCTACATCCCAACACAGTCTCGCACATTTTTCCATCAAACCAAGAGCACTTTACTTTAAAAGAACTAGTTAGAGATTCATGATAATTCGTTCAATTTTCACACTATGGACAACTATCAGCTGAGAATTGATGCCACTTAAAAGCAATCTGCACTAACGTGGACGTGAATATGAATCAGGCTGCATACTTGTGGAAATCCACAACATATGGACATCTTTCATCAGTCTACTTCCTGCAGACCTCCAGAGAGACAGACTTCACCAAACTCTGCTTGGAAAATGACCTATAATTCATAGCAATATGGGGTTTATGATTTAGCAGTAATAATATTATCAACCCATGTAAATTATACACAGTTTATGGGCTATGATCCAAATGTACCATATTCATTTTTTAAGACATTTGGCATCTTCATTTTTTATGTATAAATTGTATAAGACAGGCAAAGGTTGTTCTTCATCCCAGAAAAATAAAAAGACAACGTGCTCATCCTCAGTTCAGAGTTTAAAGTGAATATAATAATCAAAGTAAAGGGAAAGTTTTAGTGTGCATATCAACCCTGCACATCTCAGGGTGACTTGTGACTTCCTTTACCTTGAATTTTTGGATGTTCTTCCTTTAAGTTTCTCCTTTGGATTTAAATTTAATTTTAGCAAAAGCTTTCTGCGTAGCGCTTGGAAATGACTTCTATCTGTCTTTTTTCTCTCTATCCTATAGACATTAACGTACCTCTACAACATTATTCCAAACAAACATGAAAGCACTGCGTTAAAAAACATCTGTTCTTTACCATTACACATTACAAAAGCTGCCTTCCTGGTGCATTCTGGGATTAAAGGGGAGTACGGAAGGTGCAGGTGAGAAATCAGAAAAAAAAGCATAATACACAAAACTGAAATACAGACACCACGACAATATTTACCTATAGAAAGGTTATAAAACTAAGACACCAGTGTTGTGATGGACATGTAGACACATAGTCAGTAATTAGATCTACATATCAGTGTCAAATAAATCCTCCACAGATACACATGCCTGCGAGTGCGTGTTTTCTTTTACGTTTTTTCTGCACTACATCTGTATTTGTTTGTGTGTGTGTGTGTGTGTTGTGCAGTATTGGACTCATTCTGTCACATCTTGTGTTTGTCACTCTGCAATTAAACTTCAACCTTGCTCAGTCTGAATTATGTATTTTCCCCGCTCGCTTCCACAACCATCTGTCTGCTCGTTCGACACCGCAAACTGCCACGCACAGATGAGAACACGTTACATGCACACACCAGGCCGCAACAAAACTAATTTAATTTCTCTGGGAGAGCGTTGTTTAGCTTCATTAATCGGATTTTTACAGACATTGTCAGAATTACTGTGCTATGAAATAATGGGAAAGAAATGAAGAAAGATTTAGCTTCTTTCCCTCTGCTGGAAACTGAAGACTTTACAAAAGGCTCTGATTGGTCCATCTTTTACCCTTCATTTTTTATAATTAAGCTGAATGACATCAGTCATCTCACTGCAAGTCATCACTCATCCGTCACACTGTGTTGTTTCCTGCTAGGTGGCAGTAACACACCAACACTGCATCAGCACACACACTAATCTTTAAGTAATGTCATCTTTGGTTGGGACCATGTGTAGTCTCACATGATTGCATGTGTTTATGCTTTAAAAGCTTTCAAACTTAATTAGTAATGCACTTCTGCAGATACAGCAGCCCTGAAGAGTATTAAATTAAACACACACATCAACAGAGCACACAGTAACACGGGTTAAACACAAACAGTCAGTCAAACAAACTATCAGTTATAGATTCTAGAAATCACTGAGCACCACACGGAGAGCTTTTCTAGTTCACTAGTCCAGGACTTCAGGTACATGTAGCTTAATGCTTGCCATTTCACCCTCAACTGGTGTGATGTAATTACTGACGTTAAACCCCTGTGGAGTCAGCAGTGATCTGATTGACAATAATCCAGAGTGAACGTTGGATTTCTGTTCACGCAATTGTGCTGAAAGCATCAGTGCTGCCTTCAACCCAGATAACACTGTTTTTATATTTTCTGCATATTGTTCTTCATCACATCCTTTCAAAATAGTACATTAAAACATGTAGGAGAAGGTTACACTGTTGAGAATATGATGTCAATTTATTTATGTTAAATTGATGTTTTTATCCAGAAAAGTTTTCCTTGAGAAGTTTTTTTTCAGGCTGCACTAGAAGGGATGAAAACCACGCCCTCCAGTGCAGGACTTCTCAAAAATGTTCATATTAGGTATTCGCAAATAAGTAGATTTTAATTGGGATGATTTTAATTAATTAAGGATTGAGGTGTGTAACTGTACAAGTACATTTAGATTTCGCTGTTATAAATGATCTAATTATGGTTGTTTCTAGTGAATTAAACAATTAAAACAATTGCTATATATTTCGAAAACCCAAGATCTTATTAAGCACTCCCTCTTAAGGACCCCTGGAATCCCTTTAAGGAGCCTAAGACTATTGGAGTCCCTCTTAAAGACCCTGGAGCAGTCATCTGACCTTATCAAGGGCCTCTGAAATCAACCAAAGATAAACGACGCCCTCTGATTAATCCTGTAAACCTAACTGAACTCTGGAAACTCTCAAGAACCACCAGATCCATTGATAGCAGGGTTTGCTGAATGTATTTCAGGACATGTAGACCCTCTCTAGGTCCTCAGAAACTCTTTCAACAAGAGTCCCCTAAAGCACCACTGTAATCACCTTTGGGAGCCCATCTCAAGACCCCTAAGGGTCTCTGAAACCTCCCCTGTCACCCTGGAACCCTTCAAGGACTTTCATAATCAGCAGGCAGAAGCTTTAGAGTGAGAGAACAAATCATTTACAGCAGGAAGTGAGCTGCAGCGGCGTCTCTGCTGAAAGCTCATTTCATTACACAGAGTGAAACCTAAAGGCTGCAGCTCAGCTCTGCTCTGATCCTAAAGACATGAAATCTGCAGTTATTAAGCAGCCTCACTTTTCAAATGAAACAGCCGTCTGTCCTGATGCCATATTGAGAACAGAAACAGTCCATTTAACAACAAAAAAAACGTTCAGGTGTTTCCCTTTCTGCAGTTTAGATTGAAACAGGAAGCATGTGGCAATAAATCCTCTGTTTTACTTCATGTTTAGAAATCAGCCACTTCCTCTGTCTAAAATTCAAGATGTCACCATCGAGTATCAAGTTCCTCCTGAACGGTCACCCGGGTTTGAGTGTTAACACATCCAGGACTCAACAAGCGAGTCTTTGACTTTGGAACGTGCTGTTTGATATTTTTATGAAAATCAGAGGTCAGAGGTGAACAAAGGCGACCTCTGACCTCTGAGTCCGTCCAGGAGATCACATCAAAACAGAAAATGAATGCTTGAATTCGTCGGTCATACAGGCTTCAATGAAAGCAATGGATAATCAATTAATCATTTCAGTTATTTATCAGGGAGAAAATGTGAAATATTCTGTGGTGACTTGCTGCTTTTCTCTGTTTCATTTTTAAACTAAATGTCTTGCACAAAACAAGACATTTATTTTCCACTATTTTCTGACATTTTATTGACTAAACGATTAATTGATCAGTTGTAAAAAGATGAGTCATTCAGGAGAACGACTGTTAGTTGCAGCCCTAGTCTGAAACTGCCTGCAAGAAAATGAATGAAATTTTTAAAAATGCAAACTTTAATCATATGTGCTTATACAGTAAATAGAGGAAAATCTGAAAAGGTCTTTCATATCAACCCCATAACATTTTAGTTTAAAGCTCTAAATGCTGTTTCTAAGGCTCATTATTGTTCTTTCTTTGGCCACTGAACCACTTTTATTTGCACTAGCAATTACACAATCAGACTCGATAAGGAGTGCAGTTTTATGACTGGAGCAATGATTGAGAAAAGCAGCGGCTGGCGGGACGACGGGCCTTCCTTCTGAAAAGCTGTGAAGGGCCACTTCCTTATTTGCTCCTAAAAAAGGTTATAAAATGAGTAATCAGCCCACTGCACTCTTTACTCTCCTCCTTCATTGTTTCCTGCTTCTTCCTCTATCGTCACATTAACACACTCTCCTTCACACACACCTCTTCAGAAGCACTTTCCACCATGGGGAACTTTGCTGCCAACGAGGGACTCTCCATCTTTGTTATTGTGAGTATATCTGCTTTAATCGCTTTATTAGTTTTATCCTTCTCATGGTTCTCTGTACATTAATTCATTTCTTTATTCTTTTATGTGTTTGCTTTCATTATGATTGATTGATTTTGAATCTTCACAATAAGTATCTCTCTATGAATACAGCTGGATATTGAGCCTAAATACTTTTTGAAATGTTGCCGTTAACATCGAGTAAAAAGGATTTAAATTTAAAACTTTGGCAAGTAGACATAATTTGACTTAAAAGGTCACAACCCAAAAGCTTATTTCTATTAGTTTTCTCTGCTCCGCCAAGAGTAAAACATTTCTTATGTTCTATATTTATTAACATCGTCAAATTTCAGGACACTATGTCTGGAAAAATCCACTATGTGTAACTTAGCAATTAAACTGTACTTCAGGTCCTCTTTGTGCTTGTGGTTAGATAACATCTGACAAATATTTGGCTTCTTTTGTCATATGAAAACATTTTCTATATCCCCCAAAGTAAGGCACTGAAAAAAAGAGTTATTTTGGTATCAGCAGTGAAACTCTGATACCAGACTCATCTGTAAACACTAAGAAGGTATTTTATTATAATCTGTCCTGATTCAGTTGGAGTGACACCTCCTGAGTTAACATGTGTTTGGATGTGTGTTACAGCTGGTATGGCTGGGGATCAACGCCTTCCTGTTTGTCCATTTCTACATGGCCTTCCTGGTGGAGAGATGGTTTTACACCAGGGTCCTGCTTGGGGTGAGTCTGACCTGCAGCATCACATGAACATGATTTTTCACACAACACGCCAATATTTAGATTTTTTATGCATTAGAGTAACAGTATTCTTAAAGCAGCATGCATCAAAATCATTGGACACTTATTTTTGTGATTTTTTAAAAATGTCAAGCTTCAGAGAGACGAAAAAAAGTTCTTAGCAACTAATCAAATACCATCAAAAGTCATACAAATTAAACGAGCCATTTCAAAAAACAGGGTCCGGTCTTTTTCAGTTCCTCTAAATGCAGCGGGTGCTGTTCAAGAAGTCTGCAACATCAAACTGCAGCCCTGTGTGCCATGCAGCAGAATACAGTGTACAGAGCTGGTGGAGCGCAGAGCTGCAGCAATCAGTCGAATTAGCTCATGGTACACAAGATAAACTAGAAATGAACTGTGTTAGCTATAACAATTACTGTATATCAGTGTAAATACTGGCTTTTATTTACACTGAACTGCTGCCAGTGGAGGCTTTGCAGCCATTTGGGTTTGCTGATACTTCTGTACTTATTTTAACTGGGAGTTATCGTAGCTGCCAGACATTCCCCAAATCTCCTCCTCATTATTACCACCAGGAGACTAAATGGTTTTTCCCACTGGGCTGCTCGTGGTTACAGTCAGGGCTGGACATTGGTACTGATGTTTCTGTAAAAAGACCCAGTTCGATTTGTTTCAACTTCAAGATTCACTTACGTCACACAAACACCAGCAGTGCACTATAAATTAAAGCTGGCAACTTACATTTCTTTTTAATATTTTACTTTAGATACAATATTGCTTAAAGTGCACACCATAGACTGAAATAAAAAAAACACATTTCCCTGTTATTAAGTTGTCAGACTTATAGAGATTTATGTGAAGCATCATTTAGTGCACCTCCATTAGAGTTTAAAGTGAAGTTCTGGGGGTTTGAATGGTGCAAAGTGCCACAGCATGATCACCTCCTGAACTCTTAATAAATTCAGGCGTCTCCAAGCTTCTCTACACCACCTTCTATTTAAAACGAGCGCGTAGTGAGGGGAAGTAGGTCTGACGTGAAGGTTAAAGCTTCCCCTGTGGTCACAGCTGGCTTCATGATACACTGAGTCGATACCACCGGCTGCACATGTAGTGAGCAGAAGTGAAACAGAGAGGCTCTTAAAATCTTTTTTAAATATTTTTATCTGTATTTCTTGGGATCACAAATGTAGAGAGATGAGGAACGATATCCAAACTTTCTTTACAGAGCTTTCAGGGATACAAGTATGAAGAAAACTAAAGTCAAAAAGGTTAATGTTAGAAAAATGATTAGTTTATGTTGAGGTAAGGGTTGAGGTTGAGATGATTTCAGGATTAGGGTTGGGGTTTGAGGTTAAAGATAATATTAGTATCATGTTTAGGTGAAGATAGTTGTTAAGGTAAGTCAGAGTAGTGAAGGTTTAGGTTACACTATCCTGATAAAAAACAAAGCCACATGTGTTTTCTCACCAGCATTTAGTGGTAATTTATTACAGAAACATTATGACTTCAAGACTAATAAAACCTCTATGGAAGTATTTGGATGCCAATATTAAAATGAAATAATTTAATCAAACTGAAATTTAATTTACAGTTGTGTGCACATGAGGGATTCTTCACGTTTGAAGTTGTATATCATATCTGAACTCTTTTCTGCACACTGGATATTTTATGAAGTGTGAAATTATCCCCCACCATGTTTCAAAAATGAGCACTATGAAGTAATCTGATTACATCTTGAAGTAACCCAACACTCTCTCTAACCCATCAGCAAGCTCTGTCCTGGGCCAGAGCTCCCGCTGCCTGCCTCAACTTCAACTGTATGCTCATCCTGCTGCCAGTTTGCCGAAACCTCCTCTCCTTACTTCGTGGCACCATCCAGGTAGAAAAACCAAGGTTAAAACCAGGATACAAGCCACTCAGATTAAAGCAATCACTGTAGATTTGTTTCTGTAACTATTAGAGGACTGAATTTACCTGCTAACATCATTTTTGCTGTCGCTAGGTTTTATTTTGTATTATTGTCTGCTTCATCGCTCGTTATTTTAACACTGCAGTACTCGTCTTTCTTTCAGTACTGCAGCCGCACAGCAGCTCGCCAACTAGATCGAAACCTCACCTTTCACAAACTGGTGGCTTACATGATCGCCTTCCATACAGGTATCACTTCTGCTGAAGGTGTTACAATAATCAATACTGATGAAAACAGGACTGGACTGTTTTATTAACATGATTATCAAAAGTAAGATTGGAATTAAAGATAACTGGGTTTAATGGAAGATGCCAAAATGATTATTAAAATGTGATGAGTTTAAAAGACTATGTCTGATTTTTCTTCATTGATCTGGAGGAAGTTTTAAGACGCCCAGTGATCTGATGTCAGTCAGACAGTTCTTTGAGGACATCAGATTGCTGGTGGTCCCTGATTTTAATTATTTAAAGTCACTTTGTCATAACAAATCTCTCCTTTCTCACCTTCTCATAGCTGTGCACATCGTTGCACACTTGTTTAACTTTGAGTATTTCATGGACGCCCAGCTGAATCGCAACAGCAGCTTTCTGCCCTTCATCCTGTCTGAAATCGGCACTGATGACAACGCCTCCTTCCTGAACCCCATTAGGACTAACGAGACGGTGAGCCGTGGTTACCAGAGAATAACAAGTTCATAATCATCTCTGTTTCATTGCTTGTTTGGTCTGGTCATACATGTAGTTGGATGCTTCTTGTGTTGCTAAAATCTGTGAAATCCCCTCTGTGTAATTGCTAAATTTGGTGTCAATGAGAAAAAAAAATACTATTACTTAATCTGACAAACACAGATTTGACCGCAGATATTTTGTCATTTGAGAAACTTCCTCCTTGCAGATACAGTCTTTAGCCTCCCAAGGCATTTTTTTAAAAGCCATAACACAATTTATCACTTACACTGCAACAGTTTCACGTCCCCTCAGCACTTTCTCAGCACCTCCACTTTAACTGTGTTTCAACTTGTTGCACTACTTGTATCTCGACTGCCACAAAAATCTTTCAAATGCAAAATTTCAGCAGCAAGAACACAAATCTTCTTCAGCACATTTTCTGGTGACATTTACTTGAACCAGTTGGCTTAATAGCATCTAAACTTACTTCAAAACTGTATTTACCTTTTTTTAATCTTACATCTCAAGCAGCGGGGAGTACGTGCCTACAGTCAGCCTCAGCAGTGAGAGGAACTATGACAAAACAGGCACATTTGGGAAGTTAGCCAATAAACATGACCTGCAGGGGTGTTGTGAGAAAGGTGGCGACCCTGTGACCACGACCCACGCCGTGACTAAGCAGCTGTGTGGCCTCATGTGAGGAGAAAATGAGGGAAAAGAGTTTTTAAACGTGACAATTCAAACTGTATTTTGATGCAGAACCCCACCATCGTCATGTTCACCACCATCGCCGGGGTGACGGGCGTGGTCATCACGCTGGCCCTCATCCTCATCATCACTTCATCCATGGAGGTCATCCGCAGGTCCTACTTCGAGGTGTTCTGGTACACCCACCACCTCTTCGTCATCTTCTTCATTGGACTGGTGTTCCACGGCTACGGGTAAGAAGACACAAAATGCAGTTTATTTCTTTCTGATAAATACCCGCCTGCTCTTTTGTGTGAGAGTACTGGCTAAATGATGAGGAGCTTTCAGCGTTAGGGAAGCTGCTCTGGACTCTTTCAGACTCGGACTGAAAAAGAGTTGTTCACTGACTGCAGGCGGATCGTGCGAGGACAGACTCCGGCTAGCCAGAAGACAAACAACCCCGACGTTTGTGCCGACCACTTTGAGGACTGGGGAAATAACGGGTCCGACTGTGCAGTACCAGAGTTTGCTGGAAACCCACCGATGGTGAGCTGTTAAAGACTGCAGGGTGTTCATGGGAAATACACTGTTTTACTGAATTACATTTTTGTTATCTGAGTGTTGAGGAGTCGAATTCAATCACTGGTTTCATCATCATCTTTTAATTAATCTTTCTACCAACCAAAATACTTTGAGCATGTAACATCTTCCTTTAAGCTGTTAATATTATTTGTAGTAATAATTCAGTATCACTGTACATTTACCAATGTTTTCTTCCTCTCCAGACGTGGAAGTGGGTTGTGGGCCCCATGATCCTCTATGTGTGTGAGAGGCTGGTCCGCATCTATCGATCCCACCAGAAAGTGGTCATCACCAAGGTGTGTGTGTGTGTGTGTGTGTGTGTGCTAAAATAAAAGAGATGTAAACAGGTCTGTCAAGGCAAAGCAGCAGTTTGTTGAAGCGTCCTTGAGCAAGACATTGAACCCCTGTTTTATTTTCAAGGAACACCTGAAATACAACAGAGTAAAAACTCAAAGGGACTTAAAAAGTGTTTCAGCTGCAGGGAGACTTAAAAGCGGGACATCTCAAAAACTATTTGGCAGATTTCAATGAACTTTGGTGGAAAGTTCAGCCATGGACCAAGGGAACATTTGACTATAATATGGCATTAGAAGCTATAGGATCTTTTTTTTTCTTGAGACAAATCTCTTCATATCAAACCTTTTTTCTGACATGACTACAACGACTTGGGTTTGGACTGTTGGACGGACAAAACAAGACATTTGTAGACCAAGTTCTGATGGACATTTTACTGTATAGACTGCACAATTAATCAAGTAATGAGAGAAATTTTTAGCTGCAGCCTAAATAAATCACCCTAATTCTAACTCTAAATCCCCTGTACCTGTCCCTCAGGTGGTGATGCACCCCTCCAAGACTCTGGAGCTGCAGATGAAGAGGAAAGGCTTCCATATGGAGGTGGGTCAGTACGTCTTCATCCAGTGTCCATCCGTTTCCAGGCTGGAGTGGCACCCCTTCACCCTGACCTCTGCCCCCGAGGAGGACTACTTCAGCGCCCACATCCGTATCGTCGGAGACTGGACTCAGGCGCTGTACGAGGCTTGCGGAGGAGACAAAACCGAGCCTCAGGAGGCCTGGAAACTGCCCAAGTATGACGACAGGGGAAGGGGTGATAAAAGAGGAAAACTGTGCCTGAAATTGCTTGTGATTACATCTGATTGCACCCTCAGCACGCCTTTGAAAAGCCAGCAATGGGGGTCACATTTACAGCCCCGAGTGGTTTATTGTGTGTCTTCTAATTATCGCCCTTTCAGGAGTGAATGGAGAGGCAGAAAAACTGTAGAAATCACACAATATTACTATCTTCCCAACATCAAATTAGTTTTCTGCAGTGGTCCTGCTGAGCCGGAGCTGGAGCCTTTTTCTGTTCTCTTCAGACCAAACAGTGAAGGAGTCATTAAGAGCTGCTGCCTTTGATGAAATTACCTGCAGGGTTACACGCTGACTGTACTTATTGAACAACAACCTAACCACTGATGGGCTCTTCAAACATGCTTCAAAATGCTACGAAGATCTTTTTTTAAGTTACTTTAAAGAAAAACCTGAAAATAATTTAAAGTTGTTCCAGTTGTGAAAGAAACAGATTTCCTTTTTCAGTGAAGAAAACAGCAACTTACACACTAATACAGCATCATAAACAATCTAAAAATGTCATATATATAATGTATCAGTCACAGGGGACATTTTATTCTGCAGAGTAATTATGATTGCAGGACTTTTACTAGTTATTGCTATTTTTAGTTAAGTATAGGAGTCTTTTTTTTAGTGTGGCCAAAGGTACTGCATACATTTAAAAAATACATTATTTTTTCAGCAAGGGATAGCACACAAATAGCCAAAGAAATTAGAAGATTTCCATCAATTTTACTGAAAAGCAATACCATTCTTGATCATTTTTGACAAATATAGTATTTCATTTCTTGGACTCCTACTTTAGGAGGCACCATGACAGCTGTATACTTCTTTACTTACGTCAAACTGCACAGTCGTGGCTTCAGTAAAGTGAGACATTCGGGTACTGACGTGCAGCACCTTTACTGTACGACATTATGACTTCCTGCAAGAAATGAATTTATTTAATTTTATTAAACTTTTGTGTAAAAAGTTAAAGTTTTTGTTTTTTCTTTAGTGTAGGACAGAGAGATATGATATATCAGGATATTTAGAAAATGTTTGTGATATCTTTCATATCTGTCTCCCATCCTGACAGTTTCTCTCTCCATGTTTCGGTCTTTCTCAGGCTGGCCATCGACGGCCCGTTTGGTACGGCCAGTGAAGACGTGTTTCGTTACGAGGTGGTGATGCTGGTGGGCGCGGGGATCGGCGTGACTCCTTTCGCCTCCATCCTCAAGTCTGTGTGGTACAAACGCATCCAGAACAACCAGGACGTCTTTACCAAGAAGGTGAGGGAGGCCTCTCAGCAAAGAACTGTGAAACACTCAGTTTGACAAAAGCAACTCAAGGTCCACTTACTAGCTTTTTCTGGAGCTTTCTCATCAGTGGGTGTTGTTTGTTCAGTTGTCTAAAAATGTATTTTCAAGTTTACTTAAAAGAAATAATAAATACCCCCAGATCTACTTCTACTGGCTGTGCCCGGAGACGCAGGCCTTCGAGTGGTTTGCAGACCTGCTGCAGTCTCTGGAGGGTCAGATGGCGGAGAAGGGCGTGACCGACTTCCTCAGCTACAACATCTACCTCACCCGCTGGAAGGAGACCGAGGTATGACGGGGTCGGGGGTCAAACATGTCTTTATAGGCACAACTTTCCTTACGCCACCTCGCAGTGGTCCATTTGATCTGACTTTATACTTCTACTCCACTATATTTCTTATTCTACATATTGTACTTTTGTACTTTTAATCAAGAAAGTTTATGAATTGAAGACCTTTACTTGGAGTATGTTTACATTGTCGTGGTGGTACTTTTACTTAAGTTAAGGATCTGAGTACTTCTTCCATCACTGATGCCTAAACCAAGATGGAAAAAGACATGTTGGCTAGAAGCAACTAAACTGAGTAAGAGGAGCATGAAATGTTTTAACTGAAGTGAAACAGACCCGACAGGATAAAGTGAAGAACTTGTAGTCATTAAACTAACAAACACTGTTTGTGCGCTGGTTGTCAGGCGGCTCACTTCCGTGTTCACCACGAGGCGGAGAACGACCCAATCACAGGACTCAAACAGAAGACTCTTTATGGGAAACCCAACTGGGACAATGAGTTCACCAATATTGCGTCAAAGCACCCGGGGTGAGGCCCTTTGTCACATTATCACACTGTACACACAGTTTCCATCAGCCTTCATCACATCATCTCTTCTTTGATAAGCCAACTTCTTCTCCTCAGCCAAATGTAAAAACTTGTGATATTTAAGCCCTTTTTCTTTTATTTCTGCCTTTTCTTCTTCTTTTTTTTGTTGCACAAAACGAGCATAAAAACTGATAGATGGAAATGTATCTTATCACACAGACACAGCTAAACCACAGACTTAACATAAACCCTAATATATTGTGCATATATATATATACATGCATACAAAGTGAAGAACACTGAAGATCTCGACTTAGTATTTTTCAGTATTTGAGATGGAGAACAGCAGTTATTATTAGTAGTAATAACTATAATGAATGAACTTGTGTTTTTGTGTCCTCAGAACTAAAGTGGGAGTCTTCCTGTGCGGCCCGCCTCAGCTGGGGAAGTCTCTGGAGAAACAGAGTCTGTCCCACTCGGAGGCCGACGTCAAGTTCATCTTCAACAAGGAAAACTTCTAAAAAACCCATCTCCAGCTGCTGGACGACAAGCAGAAGAGCCCAGAGAGAGAGGAAACCTCCCAGGCAGCAGTGGGGTCACGGAGGTTGACAGTTATTTTGTGTTTTTGAATGTACAAATGTAACCGCTGGCAGCTCATCGCCGACCTTCTTCTCCTCTTTGCTTCTCACCACAGATGTTTTGTAAAGATGCCGTTGTTGCTCAAAAAGCGAGGAAATAACTCTGCTGTGTTTTCCACATTACCTTGTTCTCCTTTTCTGTTACATCAATAAGTGAAACTGGTTTCAAAACATTTCTTCCTTTTAAAATTTTTTTTAATTTAATTTACTTTTCTATTTGCTCATGCCAGAGGAGGACACGGTCAGCAGGTTTGATACTAGATGGTTCAAATTCTCAAACTTAGGGAGGCGAAAACCGGAAGATAAACTGCTGAATCGCCTTCGAGCAAGGCATCAAAGCTTTGTCTGCTGCAGAGGAGCAGCTGAGAAGCTTCCAGTTTGTGACTCACAGAAAGAAAAGCAGCATCAAAAACAAAATCCTCAAAGCTTTCTGCTTTTGTCTTGCAGTGCTTTTCTGGACGGCCATGTCTATTTATACAATGTTCACTTCCATCAGATTGTACACGAGTAGAAATGATGTTCATGAATCCTGGAAGAGGCTTGTCTAGATCATAAGTGGATCTTTTTCTTTTGTCTGGATTGGTTGGAAAAATTACACAGGTAATAATTTGTCTGAAAAAGTGACTTTCAGCCAATCAGACTATTTTGTGTCATCTTTTGTATTTTTTTTTGTGAATATCCCTTTTTGGATAATAAACTTGAACTTTCACATTAGTCTTGTCGCAATTTTTCAGTGTAAAAGATTTTGTAACTAACGGTTTGTCAACAAAAATGGGAACCATCACTTCAAGGTCATAATTGGCTTTTATACAGAAGAAACTCCATATGAATTTGATGTAATTTTATTATCTGTAACAGCAGACATCATGGCAGGGAATCCAGTTAAAGTCTTCAGTGCACAAACAAACAAAAGCAGCTTCCATCCAGAGCAATCATCACGTGAAGGACATCGCAGAACACAACCTCTCTAACTTCAAGGTCTTTCTTTCTAAATTGCACAAACACCAATTATATTTACACTTTCGTTATCACATGGTTTCTTTTGGGAATTCACACAGTAACACATTTTCTAATTAATAAAATAGATTTCCCAACAGGTCAGGGGCCTGCAGCCAGAACCGCTGTAAGAATTGTTAATTAACATTTCTTGTAGAAAATCAAAGAGCTCAATCCAGAGGAGGAATGTCCTGATTATGTTTTGTGCTCCATGTTATATTTATGTTTTTGAATAGAGTAACGCAATTTAAATGTTAGACAGCAGAACAGCTCTACTTTAGGAAAATATAACCTGTATCATGTTTCCATTTTGTATAATATTTGCAGAGAGGAGCGTCAGAAGTTTTCAACCAACTGCAGGACTTTAACGGTTAATCTGCAAAATGTTGCTGCGAGACAAAAAGCAGTTTTAGAACATAATTAGCAGAAGTGCATCTTAACAATGGACAAAATAAAAGAACGAAAACATTAAGTGAGAATAGGAACAAAACTGATTGAAGATCAATAACTGAACACTGCGTCTGTTCAAAAATGTCTTCATGCTTATTTTCCTGCAGCAAAACAGCTCCGAGTACAAAAAGGCTCTTTCTCTCTTTATCATGACACATAGTGAAACACAGAAGAACCAAAGTGAGTGTGTTGTTGGCAGCTGCTGCATGGCGTCAGTGATAAATACAGCTAAATGTGACACTCTTAAAGCACTGCAGTGACATGAGGAGATCAATACATTAAGATGATGATGGTGCATGCATCTGAAGGCTGAAACACAAGAAAATACAGCTGCTGTCTTTTCTGCAGCTTTTCCTCAGAGGTGAAAGGTCAAGCTTCGAGGTGTGGCACTTGGTGGCCCCCTGCTGCTCACGGGAGCCCACTGCACTCTTCTTCTGGTGGTAGTGATGGTCATTTATATGCGTATATGTGTTTGTGCGTGCGTGCGTGTCCTATGCGATAGCCACAGCAAACACACTGACCACACAGTACATGGTGCAGTTTTCCCATCTCACGGTGCAGCTTCCTGCAGACAAAACAACGAACAGGTGAGAGCGTGGAGGAAAAAATAAAGAGAACAGAAGAACAACAGAGAACGAAACAGACTAAACCAGAGGAACTAAAGAAAACAGAACTGAACTGAGCGAAACAATGAATCACTATGAAAAAATAACAGAACACACAGCCCTATTACACTCCTCAAAAAGAGGAAGGAAATCCATTCATCATGTTTGTTAGACCTCAAAGAATCACACAGTGCGGTTTGGTGACGTTTGTTGGTTTACAAGAAAACTTGCATTGCATTTTACAGATGCAAAAATGATCGCTGTGCAACACTCAACCTGCCAGTGAAGATGATTCGTAAGTGGAACTAATTTAAAAAAAATACAAGCAGAGACTTGTATTTTTAACTTCAAGGTCTTTCTTTCTAAATTGCACAAACACCAATTATATTTACACTTTCGTTATCACATGGTTTCTTTTGGGAATTCACACAGTAACACATTCTGTGTAACACACAGTCTGCTGTTACACCCGCTTGTGCCTGCCGTCATTTCTGAAAATGCAGAAAAGTAGCTCAACAAGCTTTGGCCACAGTGAGAGTGTGAATCAGCAGCGGAAGCTCTGCGTACCGTCCATGGCAGTGTCCCAGTAGCAGGAGTTAGCTGTGTGGAGGCCTGCTCCCGTCTTCTGCATCACAGCACACGTCACTGTACGGAGAAACAGTCACAACACGCACTTCACTCCATTTTTACAGAAACACCTGCATCAGACTTGGATGCAGCTCCACCCCTCTTAAACAGAGAAACTTGCACTCTGGGGAACTGAGACAGGTTTTCATTCTTAGGTGCAGACCAAAACGTACCGATGTACTTGTACGGTTTCCCCTGTTTGACCAGCTGTGTGAGGCAGCGCTCCACGATGCTGGCGGTCCATTTGTTCACCTGACTCTGGCTGTAGTCGTCTCCACCTACAACATGCTCAATACACTGAGATAAACACACACACAGAGGAGATAACAGCCCAGTGTTTAGTCATGTGGAAGTCACTGGGTGCTGATTCGCCCTGAGGAGACGGAAAACAACCAAACGTGCCCGTACAGCAAAAACATCAGAGCTTTATCAAATAACATCTGTATATGTGGAGAGCATCACTCCTGAACAAGCCCTCCACTATAAGGGAATATATATATATATATTATTATTTTTTATTACTCCTGTGCTTCCCATTTGACATTTACAACACAAATGTGCTCCACGACAACAGACAGTAACACTTTCTTGTGTGGGTGCAAAGGTTTCCTACAAATAACTACGCAATTAGGTTGAAACGAAGGCGACTCGAACAGCTTTAAAAAGGGGGAGACGTGACATCACCTCTTTGACGACGCCGTCGGCCTCTTCGGAGCTGAAGGAGCCCTGCAGGGAGACACAACACAGCGCGGGTCGGTTTCAGTTCATTATTAGGCGCAACAGCGGGTAATTCTGGGTGCAACGTTCAGCGTTAAACGACGACTTCACGCGGAGAAACGCAGCGCCTGGTACCGCCGGGAGCTGTTAGCTCGGCGCGGCTAGCCACCGTGATATGTCGTGAAATACGCAGATTCGGGGACAAACCTCGTTGCCGTTGTGATATTCCTCCATTCCCGTCGCCCGGTCCAGAAGTGGCTCCGGTCTTCGGTTTTTTTTTTTCCACCTAAAAACGGAAGAAAACGCGAACCCGCTCGAAGAAACGCGCGGAGCTGTCAGCGACGTAAGCCCCGAAGAAGAAGAGAAGACACCTGGGCCACTGCTGACACCTGTTGGTCGCTGGCAGCAGTGGTTTTTTGAGTTTATTCCGTTCATACGTCCGCAAAAAAGGTGAGAGAGACACAAGTAAACCAATGACAGCTGACGGTTTGTGATACTACGTCAAAGTGATGTTTAGACTCACCTGAGACGGCCAGCTTCTTCTTCTCCTGCTCCCTGTCCAGGTACACACGTGACAAGGGCGTAGGTTTTGTTGTAATAAATGGTTAATAACGTTTTGAATAAAGACCTCTGTATTGTTAATGCACTAATGGTGTTTAGTTTAACACAATATAGCTCCTAAATATAAATGACGTGGTAATTTCAGCCCTGAGTAGTGTCTGCAGGTATTCCTTTCAGCCTGCCCACCTCCACCAATAAGAGAAATATCTACCTAACCCAAGCTAAAATAAAAAAGATTTTGTTGTCGAACCTGTAGAAAGTTTCCTTTATCTTCAGCTTTAATTTAAACGTGAAATCTGTGATGTGAAACCTCGAAAATTCCAGATTATACAGACACAAGGACTCGTGTTCAGCTTTGTATGAAAATGCTTTACTGATATCACAAAAATCCAAATGATAAAAAATGAACTCGAGAGTCAGTTAAATGAGATTATCGTGTCAGAATATAAAACTGATGCATCTCCTTGAAATGCATACAGATCACATCAAAAGTGCAAATGTGCTCAAGGACCACGTCACAATAAATAAGATTATTTACATCCTCACAGTTTAAAACACACACGCACACACACGCCTCGAGGCTCAGCTGCTGGGTAGGAAATATGTGCCACACAACAAAAACACCAAACTTTAAAGTGAAAAACCGCCCAGCGACACGGTGATACTGGTCATACTGGTGGAGGAGGAGGCTCAGCTGTAGGGCACTTGTGAACAGACTGGTTGAAAGTGTAGTGGTTGATTTAAAGCTGCACTGGCAAAGATGGCATGTTGGTCCTGTCAGGTGACCATCCAGGCTCGTCTTAACGCATCATAACATCATAACGGGAAAACCAGTCAGAGTTTGGATCTCACCCTTGAAGGAATTCATCTCATTATCTAATTACATTCTGTAATAAAGTAGGATTCCTTTAAAGAGTCATTTAACAGCAGGCTGAAAAGCAGTTTTTCACTGCCCTCTGTGGCTGAAAGTTGTGGTCAAAAGTCTTTTTTGGTCCACCTGTAACCACACCCAACAGTGACATCACACACCCTGGAGTACACCTGTACATCGCTGCAGCAAGGTGCAAAGTTAAACCACTGGGGGTCAGGAAAAATGAGATTTACAGGCGGTTTCTCTTTGAGCTTCAAAGACACTGACGACAGAATTGAATTGACGTGAATCTGCAGCAACAGTTTGTGGGAAAAGGCTGTTTGTCTCTGTGTTTCAGCATAGTTTGAGCACCACAGAGGAGCTGGATGATACTGTGCACCATGGATCTAGACCCCAGTTAAAGGCTCCCTGTGGCGTTTTGGACCTCTAGTCAAGATATGCTGCAATGTGCCAGGAAAGGCAGAGAAGAAGAAGACTGTAAGCTAGAAAACAGGAATGTAAACAATGCTGAAACACTTCGGCTTCACAAATGTTTTATGAGGAAGGAAATGCACTGCGTTTTGGTGAGTAACACTGTATGTTTGTTTACAGGAAAACTCCACCGGCCCCTTTAAGTGGCAACTCTGCTTTGCTGCTAATGAACCTTTTCACACTTCAAGATAACCGAGGCCACCTGAGAGTTTAGTTCCTGGGATCACAGTACGGTGCAGGCTCCAGAGCGAGGCCCCCTGGCTCCAGAGGGCAAAGATCTCTGCTGTGCTCCGCCTCTGTTTGTCTCTGCGTCGCTACTCCCAGCAGCAGCAGCGGCGGGAGGCTCTCCCTGGACGGCTGCGCCCCCACGGATGGTGCCCTCCGCTGGGGTTTGGTCCCTGTCGCTGGTCTGCTTGGACCTGGTGAAGGACAGCCGTCTGAACAGAGAGAGCTGAGAGGAGGACAAAGGAGAGAGTGGAGCTGAAAGACCTTCGTTTAATAGCCTTCCTGTTTGTTACGCGTAACGTCAGGTTGCTGTAGTTTCACACTGCTAACTGGAAAAGTAAGTGATGTTCACAACACACTGGTGGAGCCTAAACCCTGTGCTCTCAAAGGTAGTTAATACAAAGGGCTGAAGTGAAACCAGAACTTCCAGGTTCTGCTCCAGAAGAAAGAAAACATCCCGGTTTAGTGTCTTGTCCCGGTTTTGATCATATTTGGGATATGATGTTTATGGATGAGAAACCTGGTTATTCATGCCTCTGTGTACATGATTGTAACAGTATCCATGTTATGTATCCATCTGTGTTCTTGTACCTTTTTGTTGGAGCCTGATTGGCTTTTGGAGTTGCTGTCTGCTGCCCCATTGGCTGGTTTGGTGCCACCTGTAACATCGGGCTGCTCTATGATTTCAGCTGCTGTTGATAGAAAACTAGTTTGATTTACAATTCCCTTATTATTACCCTGTTAGTCCAGGTAAGTCTTTGCTTCTTGCATGCAGGTTTTTATCATCACAGCCTTTTTTTAAATATATAATCTGTGGAAATCTATTTTGTTTGTATGTGTATAACACAGACTATAATCAAATAAATGTTTTCTTCAGACATGCAGCTGATTAAACAATCCTGTGTCACCTTTCTGCTCTCCGTCAGGTATGGACTCTTCTTTCAGCTCTTCAGGCTTCTGGAAAGATCAGATGTTACATGTTGGTGTCAACAGGAATAATGAAGGAATGACTGTCAGACATTTAAACCAGCTCTTACAGTCTCCTCTGATGATTTCTCTGTTGAGTCGTCCAAACTCGAGGATGGTCCCTCCGTCTCAGCTGAAGTATCGTTATCCTCTTCCTCCACCTCCTCTTCATCAACATTGTCTGCCTCTTCCTCTTCGTCATCTTCTTCTTCTTCTACCTCTTCACCTTTGCTCCACGTTTGAACGAATCCTTTGGTCAAATCCTGAAGAAAAAAGAGTGAATTTAAGACATGAAAGTCAACAATGTCCGTCTGTAATTCCAACCAGTTTTACTTGTTTTATAGAAACAACTATCAGAATATTAAAACAAGATATAATAAGGTCTTGGGTTGATTTGATTTGGACATTTTTTCATCTTCTGATTTTCAGACTACTAGATTAAATGACTTGTATACTGGTTGAGACGAGGTCTAGTAGCAGTTGGACAGCTTTACATACAAGGGCTGAGCTCAGTTTACTTTCACACTAATTAATTTAGGAGGTAGATTCTCATCAAAAAGAATGGGATTTAAAATAAAGAGGAAAGAAGGAATTTGTGGCAGGAAAGGACACACAAAGTAGGACAGGAAAAAGAAAGACAAATACTAAAATCCTGGTCAAATTGGGATGTTTTCATACTTGAGAAGTAGACTTCACATTATGTTTAGTGTTGAATGAAGAACGTAAGCTGACAAGCAGCACTGAGCTCCTCCAGACTGCAGCAGGGAATGATGGGAGGGATTACAGGACGGATTATAAACACAAACTCGAGACTGGAAGAAGAAAACAAGCCCACCTGATCCTGAAACCGGGCCAATGAGAGACGAGAAGCTTCTGGCATTTTTTCTAATTGATTAATTGGTTATTAAAGTTATTCATGAAGCAAAGATGTTTCTTCCAGCTTCTCACATGTGAGGATTTGCTGCTTGTCACTGTTTTATGTGATTGTAAACTGAATAGCTTTGAGTTTTGGACTGTTGAAGTCTGAAGACGTCACCTTCAGTTCTGGGAACTTACGACAGGACACAGTCGTCCTACTCGTCACAGAGAGTGAGAGCAGTCTATCGGCTTTTACATGCCAAGTACCTTATTAACAGAGATTTTAGGATGCATTAATGGGAACCACAACAAGCTGTGAGGATGTCACTGACTTTACCTTTACAGTGAATCTTTAATCACAAGAACACCTTTGTGTGTTAAGGTACGTTTATATCCTCAGATAGATATACAGAAGACATATATAGATATGGTTATCATACTTTCAAAACAGCACACAAAAACAACATGAATGAAATAAAACTCAACTGTTTATTTCAAACAGAAATGAATAAAAACAGGAAAAATAAAGCAGAAGAAGGAACAAGAAGGTAGAAGAATTATTTCACAAAAATCTTTTAATTTGCCAAAGATGAAAGCAGCCTGTCAGAAGATTATGAAAGTACTGGTATTTTGTGATGACAATGCAAATCCGTGTTTAAAAGTTTCTATAATACTTTAACAAAATACAATAGAAAGTGTCTGAACTGCATCATTATGAGCAGAGCAGGATGAACCTGAGCAACAAGGAAAAACTAACTTCTTTAACCCGAAAATAGTAATTTTTAAGCTGCCACAAAAAGAAGTAAACAAAGCTTTAAAGAGCAAAACTGGAGACGAGTTTTCACAGCACTATGTGAACAGGTGAAAATACAAAACACTGTGTGAGGTTAGGTCCTGCAGCAGCAGAACGCACAGGGATCTGGTTCTCTGTGTTGGACTTGCTCCAAACTCTAATCCTCATGTACCAACTTGTAAACAGGTCGCCGCAGCTTCAGGTTAATCAAGACTGAGCCTCAAATACTTTCAGATGCACGAAATTACAGTAAACTAACATTTGTGCAAAACACGTGTTTAACCTGCATGAAGGATTATCACGTCCAGCAGACACAAAGCAGCATTTTGAGCTGTGTCCAATTAATCAATTTGATCAATTAATTGAAAAACTACTGATCGATGATGAAGAGAATCTCTAGAAGGATTCGTGTTACTTCAGGTTGAGGTACTGCGGCAACACGTCATCCCAAAACTCCTCCGACTCGCCTGCTGCCTGACCTTTGACCCCTGACCTCAGATTACCTCTAGATTTAGCACTTTGTCTTTTCACTTCAGCAGACTTTTTCTTTTTGACAACCTCCTCCTCCTCTTCCTCCTCTTCTTCTACACCCTCCTCCTCGTCATCTTTATCATCCTCTTCCTCCTCAGCCTCTTCCACCACTTCTTCTTCACTCTCTTTTTCCTCTTCTTCAGCACTCTCTTCCTCTGCTTCATCCTCCTCCTCCTCCTCTTCATTTTCACTCTCCTCCCCCTCCTCCTCTTCTCCTTCTTCATTCTCTTCTTTAATTTCCTCCTCTTCTTCAATTTCCTCCTCATTTTCACTCTCTTCTTCCTCACTACTCTCCTCCTCTGCCTCCTCCTCTTCCTCCTCAGCACTACTCTCTTTTTTCTCCTCTTCCTCTTCTCCTCCCTCTGTCTCACTCTCTCCTCTTTCCTCTGAAGACTTTAAAGACTCACTTTCACCCTCCTCTTCCTCACCCTCGCTTTCCAAATCCCCCTTTTCTTCCTCACCTTCCTCCTCATTTTCAGACTCTCCTCCTTTGCTCTCTGTCTCGTGACTCGAGCCTCCCTCGCTTTCCTCTTCCTCCTCTTCCTCTTCCACCTCTTCTACATCACCTCCTTTCTCTTCAGTCTCGTCTTCACTTTCACTTCCTGCTGTCCCGCTTGCTTCCTCTTCCTCCTCCTCCTCTTCCTCAGCAATGCTCTTGTCTTCCTCCTCATCCCTGCTTCCCTCCTCCTCATCAGTTTCGGACTCATCCTCTGGTTGAGTGTCGCTGTCTTTGTCTTCCTCTTCTTCTTCTTCTGTTACTTTCGCGATACTGTGACTCATATCCTCCTCTTCCTCGCTTACTTCTGCACTTGTTCTCTGCCCTTCCTCCTCCTCCTCCTCCTCCTGTTTGACCCTCACAGAGTCCCGCTGACTCGTTTCCTTCTCGTCCTGACTCGTCCTGACTTCAGGACTCTCAGGTATGATGTTGATGCTGACGGCGGATCTTAAATCAGCAGCGTAGGATTCAGATTCCTCGCTCTGTGATTTCCTCATGCTGTCTTTCAGGACACCACGGCTGCTCTCGGATGGGGACGGAGAAGGCGAGCTGAAACAGCTTCTGGACACCACCTCATGCATTAATACCGATCCTGCTGCAAGAGAGGCAGCTCCAGCGAGCAGGCCGAGCTTTGGCGCCTCTTTCTGTGTTTCTTTTGAAAGTTTGGACTCTTTTGACTGAGCCTCTTTTTTGTTTTTCTCATTCTTAGATTTTTTAGAAAAATCTGTGTTCTCTTTAGATCTTGAGCTTTTTTTCACCTCAGAGAGCAGCCGAGGGCTGTCTAAGCTCTCTTCATCTGAGCCGTCACTCAGATGAAACCCAGGCGAGTCTGCGTGACTGCGTTTACCTGGCGAGCTCACGCCTGCATGTTGACTTTGCACGACTATCGGTTTGCTTTTAACACCGACAGGTTTAGGCTGCACTTGCTTAACTTTCGCCACTACAGATTCAGAGCCGACACCTGAAGCAAGTCTGGTTTCAGAACTTTGTTTAGTATCTGGTACCAGCGTCCTGCCGACCTCTATGAGCTGGCATTCCCCCTGAACTGGCCGGAGCCGCTGCTTGGACGCTGCCTTCCTAATGTCCCGCACATTGGGAGGTTTGTTTTTACTGGGTTTCCTCTGCAGCTCCTCCACAGCCATGATCAGATTCTCTTTGTTCTGGTTGGTTGTTTTCTGTCTCTGCGAGCTCTGAGAGGCCAGAGAGCGAGCACTGTGGCTCCTCAGGAGCTCGGTGGGTAACGCCCGGCGAGGAGAGACAGTCTCGCTTTTACGAGATGGGGGAGTCGGAGGGAAACTGCTCTGCTTTAAGAGCTTTCTCTCCTTTTTTTTGTTCTCTTTCTGCCCTTTAGTGGTCTTACCATGCTTACCCTTCCTCTATCCCCGGCACGAGAAAGCAAAAAGAGGATGGAAAAGAGGCATGCATTAGAGAGGAGAGAGACATGTAGGGAAATCAGAAGAGACAAGAGACAGAAGAAAATCAGAAATGTATGACAGAATAAAATGTTTCACAACTCTTCCCCAAACTCTTTTTGTTTCTCTTACTTTCATCAAGGTGCTAGATGAGGTTGTTTCTTGCATATATATATATATATATATTTCAACCTGTAGGTCACCAGGATGCCCCAATTCATATTTCTCTTCTAAAGTCACATGACTAACTGATGGGTCGTATTTATAAAACAAATGAAAACAACCTTAAATATCAACCTGATGAGGGAGAAACGAGCTAAGGAACAAAACATGGCAGAAGAGCTGTTCTCAAAATTGGAAAGAATGAGAGAAGAATGACGGTGTGACAGAAAAAGAGTGTGAGCTACCTTGTGAACTGGAGACAGACTGAGTGTTTTATCACTGGGGTCCATCTTCATCACGTGGGTCTATCAGGAGGAAAAAAACAGGAAAATGAGCAGCAAAATCCACAGTGCTCCACCCATCAGATATCATTTAGGATGGGGTTCACTGATCTCCCACCATGTTGAGGAAGTCTGTGGTTTCTCCCAGGCCTTTAACGCTGTCGGTGTCGGTCAGGCTCTCCATAACGCTGTCTGTCTCGCCCCCTGTCTGCTCTGACCAGGTAGAACACAGGACAGCATGTTAGTCCAGATCGTTCCTGATTCAGCCTGGTTTTCTTTTACAGAAACAAAAAACAACAGAACACTCTGACCCCTGGAGGAACCATGAGGAGGAGGAGGAAGAGGAGGAGGAGGAAGAGGAGGAAGAGGAGGAGGCGGTGGTGGTGAGGTAGGTACCCTGGTGCATTGACCCTGCGCTCCTGTGTTGGTGAGTGCCGTTGAGCACCTTTCTGTGGGTCAGCTCAGGTGGAGGCAGTCTGGGCGGGATGGTCTGGCTGGAGACGGGCAGCGGCGGGTGGAGGTAGCCGGGCGTCATGGCGGGCAGCGTGCGGAACATGGCGCCAAACTGGTCCGGAGATCTCTCCTGTGGGGAAACGGTTAGGAGAGCGTTTGATTAGCCAGGAGTGGCTCACCGTGTGACCTTTTAAAGAAATAGTTAAAAATTATGGAAAACTTCCCAAAAATAGGTTATGTTAAATTGTTATATTAAATGTACTCTTTCCATACAGAGTAAGAAAGTGGGTTTTTCTTGCTGTATTAAATGAGAGTCTTGTACACTTGCAGCACTGTTTTGTGAATCACATCTTGTGATTGTTTTATCTGTGGATGAATCCCGCCTCCGTGCTCGGTACCCACCCTCTCCCTCCTGCGAACCCGAGCGGAGAGGCTCCTCTGCAGGGTGGACGAGTCGGCCGTGTCTCCCAGCAGCTCCACATACGGCTTCTCCAGGTAATCTTCTGTCACGTCGTCTTCCTCCAGAGTCACGTCACCGCAGCTCTGATCCCTCGGCCGAGCCAACACCACCATGTGGCAGCCGCCACACGTAGCCTGAAAAAATATAAAATAGCAATATAATAAAAAACTGCGATTAATTAAAAATGATAGATTATAAAATGAAATATAATAAAAAATGGTAATTTTAATAAATTATTAATTAAAAATATAAATACATGTTATAAATATTAAAAATATAATATATATCAATATCATTTTTCTTTCCAATATTAAAAAAGACAAAAACCTACTGCCTGAACGTTGTACTTGAGGAAGCGCGGACACAGAGTCGGTTTGAACTGGTTGGTGAAGTTTTCTTCTCCCAAACCCAGTTTCCCATGTCTGCCATCTCCAAACGTGTACAGCAAACCTCCATCTACAAAACACACATTTTAACAAGTTTGAAGAGAAGAGATACTTTCATCAAAAGATCATTTCATTAGAGCTGCTGCTGTGTTTACCTGTGATGACAGCAGTGTGGTTTTCCCCACAGGCCACCTGACAGACTCGTCCCTTCCTGAAGTGCTCAACAGGCCGCGGCAGCCGCGACTCGAAGATGAACGTCCCGTGACCGAGCTGTCCGAACTGACCGAGACCGAACGTGAACACGTCGTCCTCTGAAAGACGAGAAACTGATCAATAAAAGGTAAAGATCTGGTTTAATTCATCACATCTGATCTTACTTAAATGGACTCACAGCCAGAGCTGCTGGAATTGGTTTTCTTTGTTACATATGTACTTTGACATATGCTACTGTTATTGCTTTTTAATGTTTTAAGGTTATTTCTAATACTATCAAGCATTTTATTTTGGTAATTATTTATTTTTGCTTTAGTTTTCCGCTTAAATTATTTCAGACGTTACAGGAAAAAAACATTTAAAATATAAAGAAATTACAGAAAAACCACAAAAAAAGAGCACATAGAAACTTAGTAAAGAAACAATCAATCTTGATTAAATCATCAAGACAAACACATTAATGCGGAATAAATGTACAAGGAACAAAGTACATTACACTGCTTATTACAAAGCACATAATCATTGACTCTACAGATTCAGTACCTGTGAGGGCCACCGTGTGTCCACCTCCACAGGCCACCTGTATCACCGGCTCCTTGATGCTCTTCACCAGCTGAGGGACTCGGTGTCGGGGCAGCTGGTCGGTGCCCAGACCCAGTTTACCGCTGTCACGCTCCCCAAACGTGTACAGAGCTCCGTCAACTGAGACCCAAAGACACAGAGGAAAACACTGTTTCACACAGCGAATGAAACTTGAAGTCTAGAAAAAGGAGCTGGAAAAGGACGTTTGAGTGTGAGGATTTACTTGTCACTGTGGACTACAAACACATCATTTTCCTTCTGTGTTAATTTTACTGACTTTTAGGAAAACAAAGAAACACAAGATGATTTTTCATTTGGTTAAATGGAAGGAATTTCATTTGAAAGATTTCCTGCGGGTGTTTGATATTCCCTTCTGAATTTAAACCCATCTTTAGTTATACTTCATCTATACCCAGTAATCATTGTCTGTGCTCACCTGTCACTAAGGCAGAGTGGTAGTATCCACTGGACACCCAGCTGATTGGTCGTCCCACGCTGACTTCCTGTGGCGAGGAGGCGTGGCTCTCCTTCCCCAAACCGATCTGACCCTCCGTGTTGTCGCCCCACATGAACAGTTTACCGCTCTCTGTGACGGGCAGTAAGTAAAGAGATTTTACCATCAAAGCTCACAAGCTGCTGTAATGAAACTGACACTTCTTGGTATGTGAACGTCACCTGTGAGAGCAGCGGAGGTGTTTGAGCCGGCAGCGAGCATTTTGATTGGTCCATGTGAATCAAAGAAACGGATCCTCTGGAAGGCCGTCCTCTCCTCACAGTCGCCGAGCCCCAGCTGCCCCTCACTGTTCCCCCCTGTGGCGAACACTTTCCCCTGAGCTACAAACAAGACAACCACAGTGAAACCTCTCCAGTCCAGACGTGCTGAACACCCACCAGACTCAGATACCGACCTGTGGAGATGAGAGTGTGGTTTCTTCCACACGCGACCAACTGGACTTTGTCTGACTTCAGAGCTGAAATTACACAAATAACTTTTTAATAAACACATTTACTGTTACAAAACTCTGACTGCATGAATACTTTTAGTTTTGGAAGGTTTATTCTTGAACCTGGAAACAGTAGCTTGACAAAAATAAGGTTCAATTACTAGCTTTTTCTAGAACCTTCACTCATGCACACTGTCTTCATCGGCGGAGGGAGGCTGCTAAATGTGTAGCTGTTCTGGTTTCATTCATAGCAGCTTTAGGACTTCTCGTCCATGTTGGCTTGAAGTTAAGAGCGTGAAAAAACTAATCCGCCGATGAAGACCGTATGACACAGTTGAAAGTCCTGGAAAAAGCTTGTAAGTAGCCTTGAGTTTAAATTAATTTGTTTTGTTATATTTTTGTCAATCTGACTGTTATGCGACAGTTTCTATGGTTGAGAATGAACTTCAATGATCACGTCTAAAAATGTGACGACCTCCGAACTGAATTCACACTTTAATATATTTTACAAAATAAAACCAAATCCCAAATACACAACCAAACATGCAAACAAATACATGTTTGCACAGAAATCTGATAAGCAACCAATTGTCTCCCAGTCTGTCTCTGTCCCTCTAGATTAGACCAGATTATGGACCCTCCAGATTGGGATTATAATGGTAACAAATCTCTGGGTTTCCCCTTCAGCACGGCTCTTCCACCTCTAATGTCGTATGAAGGTGATAAAAAGAAATCAGTCCCTATATTTTACCCAGGGCACTTTATTTACTTTTGATTTAAATTGTTTCAGGCCTTTTTGTTGTAAAACAGTCTCCTGTCCAGGCTGAAGGAGGCGTCTCCTCCTCTTCACTTCCCTTTGAGGAGGCTGAAGGCAGCTGTCAGTGGCAGCACTTACACACAGTACTCTCTCTTTTTTGGACTAAAATAGGGAACAGAGAGCTATTTAAAGACTGACCTTTGACACACGTAGGCTTGTTCACAGTCACTTTGGATCCCAGGCCGAGCTGGCCCCAGTTGTTGCTGCCAAACATGAAGAGCTTCCCATTTTCTGTGGAGACAAAGACAGAAGCTCCTGAAAGCGTTGGTTGATTTCTGAGGGGCTTGAGCTGGAGGATTTGGTTTAAAGTCACACAGTACATATAGGGTTGGGGATTAAATTGCATTAAAAATGTCTCTTACCTGTTATTAAGGCGGTATGCTCGTCCCCACAGGCTATTTTTAAGGGAACGTCATTTTTAAGCCAGAATTTACTGGGGACATTGTCGGCAAATTTGCTCTTTCCAAAAGTGAAAACTGCTCCTGATTCTGCCAGAAAAGAAAAGCAAACAAGTGAAGAAGACAATTCGGTTTATCGGCCGATCCCCTTCAGGTATATATATCAAGTGAACATGCCGAAGATTTGTTGATACAGATAATTAAATATGATAATTGATGCTTTTCCTTCTTTCATGTCAATGTTGACTAATCATCTTAGAATATTTTCACTGCTGGTCAAACAAAAGAAGCAATTTGGGCACTTTAAGCTCTGATAACTCACGACAGACATTCGTCATAATGTTTGACATTTAACAGACAAAATCCAGCAGGTTACATTTAGTGATTGACTGATTATTTAGGTATTTATTGTGTTGGTTTGCTGGTAGTATTTGTCATCTTTACTCTCTAGGACCACCCTGAAAATAAGTCTTATTGCACCGTCACTGAGATTTTATTGCTGTGAATCACTGTCCTCCATCTCATCATGTCACGTAAACTAAAACTTAAATCATAAATATTTCAATAAAAGGAGGTACATTTAATTAAAGGAATCAAGGAAAAGTACCTGACCGTAAAAACCCTCATTTACAAGTAAAAGTTGACATTTATGTTAACATTTTAATGCGGCATTAATACATTTTGTTTGTGAAATCTTAATCTGCAAACTAAGAAGTAAGTACAGCTGTCGGAGTAAAAGTACAACAGTTAAAGTATAAAGAAGCATAACATGGAAATACTAATAATACAAGTACCTCGACAGTGTAGTTAAAACTGCATTTAGTGTGTAAATTATATTGTGACAGAATAAAACCGAACATCAGCCGTGTTAATGTTTAAAACGAACTTTAAACAGAATAAACGAACAAAGTGAATAAAAAGGGCTTGTTTTCCGTTAGCCGGCAGGCTAACGCGGAAGCTAAACGACCCCCAGCGCCGCTAACTGGCGGTTTTAGACCGAAAACACCGGGAGCGTGAAACGGCGTCTACCTGGCACCTCGTCCTCGGCCTCCCCTGCCATCTCTGCGGGACTTTAATCCGCTTCGCTCGGCGTCGGGACCCCCCTCTTGCCGTCGACTCCGGCAACCCGGAAGTAAACAAAACGTCTCCTAGGCTACGAGTCCGGCCACGTGACCGTTGTTCTGACGCCGCGTCGCGTTTACGTCTGTGCGTTTTGAAACGTGGCGACGTCGCAGGTGTTCGCAGGTGTTTTCACTGTGTGTGTGATCAGCAGAAACACACCGCTCCTCGTGAACGGTCCACGTTGCACTGTGTGGCGGGAAAAAGAAGCGAGCAAATACAGCGAAGACCCAACAAGCCGTTGTGTTTTTTGCATATTTAATTAAGAAAAGAATGAAACAATCAGGTGAAATGGTGAATAAGGTAAGATAAGGTAAGATAAGCCTTTATTGTCCCACAGCGGGGAAATTTTTAGCGTTGCAGCAGCCAGCAAAAGTGTCATATATAGAAATACAATAAAAATAAATAGAAAAATAGTCCTATACACAGTATAGACAGAAATAAATAATAGAGTGACTGAGTGCAGTTGTAAGTATGAACAAATAGATAAGATAAAAATATTGCACATATATAATATACATGTACATGAAAATATTTCCCAGCAACATATGAAGTAGATAACATCATGAATACTATATATGCATGAAGATAATGCACAGAAAAAGGTAATAAAAAGGTAAATGAAAGGAAGAGCAGGCGAGCACACAGAGTCAGTCCGATTCAGCTGAAGGACAGAGATCATACACCAAGAAGTGACCTCTTATAACCTCACAATCCACAGACAGACATATCAGAGTACAGAACCACCTGTAACAAAGAGTCTGTCTGCAGCTACGTTTCCCTGCCCAAGGCTGGAAACCCAGGCAGACTGGTCCCCAGACTGCAGCTGTCTTTTCCCCTGATTACGAACAATCTGTGCTCCCGCTGTAACCAACCAAGATACCAATGTGCCTTAAACAGAGACGACCCGAGACAGAAATAATACAGAATTAAGACTGATTGACTAGAAAAACAAGTTATCACACTAAACATATCTAGTAGACAGAAAGAGAGAAATTTTGCCCTCACATACTGCAATAAACTGTATATTGTATATAAAGATTTTTTTCAAATCTGTTTTAGTGCTGAGTTGTTTCTCTATTCCACTTGTGCACTACGTTGTGGGACAATAGTATAATCAACAGTATGCACACTAACATTTGTGAGTAAAACTACAAATGCTGAGTATTCTGACATTAATACTGTAGGAAACCAATTTAGATCAATTCCTTTACCTGACACAAAATGATCTCTGTGGGTTTGACTTTCATCACACCTTCAGTTCATTCAACAAATGAAGCATGTAAAACATTGTATGTCCAAATAAATCAGTCAGTCCAGTGATAAAAGGCATTACAACTGAATGTATATTGATGCAATTTGAAATCAATTTCCACAAATTTTCATGCTTTCTATATTTTGTTTGACAATGTTGAATGCAGCAGTGAAATCCTTGGATTAACAGAGGGGGCACACAGGTCAGAGTTTCTACTCATATCCAGGTATCAGATGACGACACAAAAATTACAGACCAATCCTGGATGAAGCCAGAAGAGTATCTTTCACAGAGGAAACATCACTGTAGGCTGAACCCTGCTCTGTCAAAGCTTTAAAAACATAAATATTCCCCCAATTGTGCAGCCATGTGCTGAGGTACAAATATATAAATTAGAGAAAAGATTGTACATTTTGAGAATTATAACGTACACAGAAGGACACTTGCAAGGGTTTTAGTTTGTTTTGTGCATTTCTACTCAGCAGAGAATGTACAGTAGATCCCCCAGTGATCACTGGTGTAGCGGCCACACTCCAGCTTCTCCAGCCCTATCAAGGCCATGCTGTCGGGTTTCAGCTGTGGGACCCCATCTTTGGCAGCCTGGCGCAGGTAGAGCCGGTCAAAGCGGCAGAAACACTTGAATGGAATATCTTTGTTGGTGTTGGCCTGGGTGTCCCATGTGTAGCGGCAATGTTCTGGCTCTCCCAGCTGCTCCCACACATCACAGATGCAGCAAGGAAGGCCCACTTTGGCCACCTAGGCAGGTACGAACAAAGAGGTGAGCTCTGGATTACTTTGTGAACAATGTTAGGAGTTAAATGCGTGGAGGTGTCTCGTTAAAAGTTTTACAGACATCAGACTTTTTACACCTCCTCTATATCAGGAGGCAGAGCGAGTTGTCCACTGGTTGTCTGGTCAGCTCATTTCTTTCTAACTCCACACCAACAGTTTGTTTTCATCTTCAAAGTTGTAGTCTTCAGCCCCAACCAACGCTGACTCAAGTGACATCACATATCAGACTTCACACAGCGCCCTCTGGATACGCTAAAGGCTTTATACTACTTACTACTACTCACATACAGTAGTACTCCCCATCACCTGGAAACACACTTTGATGTGTAAAATCAGTGGAATTCCCGTTTAAGTGATGTGGGGGAAAAACCCTCCTATCACGCCTCTGAGAGGACACAGAAAACATCCTGCTGGAGATGTGAATGGAAAAGGCAAACCTCAGCATCCCTCAGATTGGTGTCTCCTCCAAACAGGACGGTGACATCATCAGGTGCCTCAGTCATCCTCTTCATCACCAGTCGCAGCTGTCTCATCCTCTCTCCTGCATGGGGCTTACAGCTCTCAAAGTGGGACGTCATCAGACAAAGCTTCTGGCCTTTGAACAGCACCTAATTTTGAAGGAGAGACATTTTCCCGTCATTGCACCAGGTAAAGTTTAAATGAATTTTTTTGGACAACACCTTCACAGACTTGTATCTCATGACTGTGCACCAACCTGAGCGACAAGCAGGTTCCTCCCCATCTGAGTGGTTGGATAGGCAACTATCTCACTGTCCAGCAGTGTGATTCGAGACTTCTTCAGCATCATCCCGATGAAGTAACCCTCCTTACCGCCTGATCAGCATGAGTGAACAGAGGGGAGGTTCAAAATGTAAAGTATGAGTATAGTACAAGTGGATATGTATACTGTTTGTTGTGTTTGTACTGGCTATTGCATTAGACTGTACACTTTACTATACTATACTACTGCGCGCCCATCCTTCATTACAAACAATGAAGGATGGACGCACAGTAGGGAGTTAGAAAACTCACAGCCACAATGTCATGATAGCAATGCTCCCCAACACACACATAGCTACTTAAAAAGAGATTAAAAGATGAATGGAGGATACCCAAGACAAAATCTCACCCAGGACCCCAAAAAGGTTTAAGCCGGCCCTGTTCGGTCACCTACAGCACTTTCTTGCATGTACCTTCAATGAACTTGTAGTTGGCCGCCAGATGTTTCTTCATGAAGCGGCTGTATGGTTGGATGAGCTCCTGAAGAAGCACCACGTCGGGAGAGTGTCTATGTGGAGATACATTGAAGAAGGAGACAGAACTGTTCAAACTGCTGTGTCCAAGGTCTAAAATGAACCTTCAAATCCTCACACAAATAACTGGTGCACAGCACCAGATGATAGCAGTGTAGAAGCACGGGCTTACGAGATCAAGTAAGAGCAGAGCCCTCTCACTCTCTCTGGTTGTTCCTCTCCATCAAGCCCATCCACATTCCAGCAGATCAGCGACAGTTTGTTGCTTTCTTCTTCTTCTGTTGGATTTTCTGTGTCATCACTGCAGAGAGCAGTTCTGTCCTGGGCCTCATTAGTGCTGTCAAATGACAGTACTTTTACTTTGACAGTAAATAATACAGAATTGATTATTGTATTGGCAATGTATAAACAGCTGTATCAGTGCAAACAAAAACAAAATCTTAAATTGCAGACAGTGGAAGTACCTGGTTCCTGGAGTATTTTCCTCACCCTCTTTTCTGTTGGTTGTGCAGCTGGTGGTCTTTTTCTCTTCTACAGTACAGACTTGCTCCATGTCAGCTTGTTTTGAAGAGTCAGTTTCAAGCTTTCTAAAAGTCCAGCAGCGATTAAACCTGTATGGTACAGCCGAGTCATATTTACGGTGACTCATATGAAGGTGTGGAGCTTAAGTCTCTGTTTTGCAGCTAAAGGTCACATGACTGGAATAAATGAACATGTAGGTAAGATAATTTAAGATAAGCCTTTATTGTCCCACAGCGGGGACATTTTCAAGATCCGGTTTCATTATGCTTCAGCTTGCTTATATCAAAACAAGTTTACTTCTACACCAACTCAACAAAGACAATGAATATTCACAATTACAATGTTTTCAGTTTCACTCTATGTACAATAACCACATTTGCCTTTGCCACTCAATCATCTCAATTTATCAAGGTTTTTTTATTTGTTTGTTTGTTTGTTTTTTCTAATTTAAATATTAACTAAAGACCTTACTTTCTCTTTGGTTCACAATCCAAAGCAAGCAGATGTCAGTCCTGTGCGGAGTTCAAACAAATGATAGGCACACAAGCCCCAAAGAAACATCAGGCTGTGCCATCATAAAAGGCAAATGACTGGGGCATGGACTTTATGCACCTTTATTGTGTCAGGTGATACTGTAAAATAATCTGTCAATAGTAAGACGTATACTGTGCCTCAGTGGCAGACTGTTTGACTGCACATCAATGTTTGAGCCCCCATCTATGGAGTTAAAATAGTCTCAATATTATTTGTAAATGTGTATTACATGATTTGTAACTGAAAAACCAGATTTGAAAATATTTTACTTACAGACTTCTAACTTCAGCTTCTCAGATCTGATCCTTTTCGCTTTCAAAAAGCTTCCTGCGCAGACAAATGTCTGGTGTTACGCACGGATCAGGTTACTTTCGCTTTCGGGGTTTTGGGACTATTTTAACGCTCCACAGAGTCTAAATGATGATGCGTTTAGGTGCTGGTGGAAAACTGGGACATCTGGGCTTTCCGCGTATTCGTGTTTAATTTCAAAGTGGGAAAGACGTTTTTCTAAATAGACAGAATAGCTCGTCGCCCCTCGATTAGAGCACATGCATTTACCAACCACAGACTCTATACAGTGACCTATAAATGTAAATATATGGTTTAAATGAGCCGCTGCTAGGTGGTAGAGTTGTTCTGCTGGGCAAACAGCCAGTCCGGACAAAAAGCGGATGCCGGCTGAACCTGCCCCTAACCACCGAGGGGCGGGAAACACAGTTCTAACAGGAGGGAAACACATTTCGACGGGGGAAGCGTCGCTACAATGGTGTTGTGTAAGCCCGTTCCCGGACTGGCTGTTTGCCCAGCAGAAAGCCCAGATGTCCCAGTTTCCCACCAGCACCTAAACGCATCATGCATTTAGACTCTGTGGAGCTGCGACCAAAGAAAAGTCTGTAAGTGAAATATTTCCAAATCTTGTTTTTTTTCAGTTACAAATCGTATTTGTCACACATTTAATGGGCCGGGCTGTGCAGGCCAAGAGACCTGCTGAGGTTATTATAAGCGGAACCTTTGAAACACGCTGTTGTTCGAAGTCGGTGCTGCAATCCTGAACTGTCAACAGGAACCGGAGCAGCAGCTCTTGTTTTAAGGTATTTATTGTCTTGTTTTAATATTTTAAAGTGTCTCCACGTGTGTTATAAGCTGCTGCAGTGACTGGATTTATAACTGAAAGGGGGCAAAGGCTATATTTAAGTATATATTAAATATATTTAAGCTATATAAGTAAGGAAACGTTATAATTCAGAGATTTGTACATTGAGTTTGGTGGGATTTTGCCAGCTGCTTTTGTCTTTAATTAGTTCGCAAAACTCCGTTTAAAAACCTGTCAGTTTTTGAATACAGAAGACATATCGACCGACACCTGTAGTGTCGTTTTCCCTGTCTGCTTCCGCCCGCCACGGTTTACCGAATGACAGCCGACACACGTTAAAAAGCAGGAACTGTGCGTTACGTGTTGTTTATTCACGCTGGGCCGATGCTTCTCACGACGCAGGCGTGGATTTTAAATACAGAGTTTTGTGAATGGAGTTTGGTCCTCTCCAGATACCCGCTAACCGCCGACAGAGCTCAGTCCAGGCTTTGGGGCCGCATCCCTTGGAGGTGAGTGATTAAAGGACACAGGTCTGATTTAAAAAAAAAAAAAAAAGAAAATTACACTCTTCCAGGAACAATCTCAGACCATTCAGCAGCTGCTGCCTGTTTCTATCCACAATGGGTGAAGATATCATATGGGATCTGGTGAGGTTTACTTAAAAACACAGCAGTCCTGAATCACAAGTGATCTTAAAGGTGAGGAAAATGCTTGGGCCGCACCAGAAACACTCTGAATACTACAATACCCACGAGCCTCGGCTGCTGTTGCTGTGCGGAAGAAGCTAAACAGATGTGTGAATCAGAGCCGAGTGTTTTATCAGATTTCTGTTAAGTGAAGCTCTGTGATTGGATGTTTCTGGGAGTCTTAGTCGACTTCTTTCCTTCAGCTTTTGACTTTTTAATCAAAGAACCAGATATTTTCCGACGCGGTTATTACCCAGGAGAGTTTCAGGGAACTGTCGGCCTCCTAACATTGCCTACCTTGAATCTTTCCTTTCTGTTTAGTCTGCTTGGTACTTTGGGGCATGACGGGATGGAGGCCGGTGGAGCCCAGACCGAGGTCCTCCTGCAGCATCCCTGGCTTCCTGTGAGCGTCAGCGGCTGCCGGCTGTTAGCCAAGAGCTGGTTTGGGGAAGCGGCGTACCACGTCCTGCTGACAGACATGCACTGTGTGTGGGAGGAGAGGATGGACTCAGCAGCCATCCAGAAGAGAGCGCAGGTACACGCAGCACTGAGTGAATTATGAATTAATCGATTAAGCAAAAGAAATTATCAAAAGATGAGTTTTCTTCCTCCCAGGAGCTGAACAGACGTTTGCGAGCCCCGGTCAAAGCTTTCTTCTCCCACCTGTGTGAGGTGGTCCAGCCCTGTCTGTCAGGAAGTGATGGGCGACCCGACCGCGAGGCCCAGATTTCGCTGACGCGACAGGAGGACGGCAGCATCAGCATGAAGCTGAAGAGTGAACTGGCAGGGCTGCCTCTCTATTGGGAGTTTCACTGCACCCCCGCGCCCGTCGCTGTGGTACGGTCCACTTCTCACATCTGAGCGTTTTATTAGACGAGTGGCTGAGGCTGCTGTGGGTTTTGAACTGGTGATATTTTGGGTTCGGTACAGTTTTGTCACTCTGCCACCCAGCTACAGTGTCTGTTTATATATCAGAATTGATGTGAAATGCAAAATGCTCTACAAAGTGATTAAACAAGAAAAAAAGATCCAACACAAACTCTGATAAATGTCTTTATACTATTTATACCACAACAATTTAAAAAAGCAATACAGGAGGTGAAATCTGTAAAAGTGCATTTTAAGAACAGGTTTATAATAAGACCCACAATCAGATATAAACATCATCAAGTGTGTTTTCAGGTGTGTGTTCAGCTGGTGCGCCCCCTGCTGGCGATGAGCCACCTGCTGCAGCGGCAGGTGGAGCAGCTTGGAGGTCTGCTGGTGAGGAAGGACGCAGAGATCCAGGACTACAGAGAGAACGGAGCCTCGCTCAGCAGAGGTACACACACACACACACACAACACACACACACACACACGTACAGTAACATAACATAGTCAACAAAAAAACATACATGTTTGCAGCAGGCCTAAAGAAGTGAAAGTAATTTTGTGTAACATGAATAAATATTTTTGTCTTTCTCATTCCTTTAATCAACTTGAGACCCCTCAGATTTATCACGGGACCCCATTGGGGGGTCCTGACCACCAGGAGGGGGACCACGTGGTTAGAGTGAAGGTTGAACTGTAGTGTAGCAGACAGGAGAGAGGATTAATGCTTTATAACGTGTTCATAATTCAAATGTGTGTGTGTTTGAACCCAGAGCGGCTGCAGACGGACCTTTATGAGGAGCAAACCTACAGAGAGGACTTCATGTCAAAGGTGAGAGGTCAGCGACACACACACACACACACACACTCACACACAGAACACACCACAGCCCCTGCAGCTTGTTGTTTGGGCCTGCTTTTGCCGTCCTCTCCGCTCCGTTCCTGATCGTTAACCAGCTGTGGCGAGTGCAGCAGGAACCACATGATAAAACACTGCGGCTGCTGGAACAGTCTGCGCTCCCTCCGCCTGAAACACGAGCCGCCATGACACGCTTTCCAGTCGCTGAGACGGGGGGTTGAGGTTTTTAATTTTCTGTTTACTGGATTCAGGTGGGGAATTTCTCATCTCTGACTTTGTTGAACCCTGACTCCTACTCAGAGTGTGTGTGTGAGACTGATTGACTGACTGGGTGTCTGTGTGCTCCCTCCGTGTCTATTTTCACATTTCTTTTCATTTGTAGTTCAGTTTTTGTTTGATTTCAGTGTGGATTTAGTTTTGTCTCAAGTCTCTAGATTTTATTCATTCCCAGAACTTGTTTTAGTGTTTTTGGTGACTATAATCAGAGCAGGTCAGACTAAATATTTAGTTAAACAAAAACAACTACTTTCTGCTAACAATCCCACAATGCAATGCTCTGCATGGTCAGCTGTCAGTGATGAAGATTAGTAAATGTCAGAAATCTCACTTTACGGCTCACTGGTGAGAGTCTGGTCTACGGAGAGTAGAGAGTGAGGGAGTGATTTCGGACACTGTTCAGTCGACTCTTGTGGCTTCACCTCTCGTAAGCAGAGATGACGGACACAAACACACAGAGCTCAGATCAGTGTCTTTTTCAGTCTGTCCGTCTTACAGATGCGACCGTTAAATTCACTACAAAATAGCTTGAGACAGCTCGCCACCTGGAGTCACGACGCAGCAGGTGAGCATATTGTTGAACTATTCTGTCGTGACTCACGACAGCTGATGTTCACTATATTGCGCAGCCCTGTCTTAGTCTTATCTGTTACTCTTTTTTCTTCTTTTATTATCATTTTGACTCACTCATTACAATTGGTCGACTGTAGACTGCAGCTTGAACATTTTCTGATGCCCTATTGTTCTTCAAGCTTCTCTGGAGAAGAGACTCATTGTTTAAAAAAAAAGTCAAATCTGATTTCATGTGAAGGTTATGTATATCATGGAACTTTTAAAGGTGAACAGAAAACGTGATCAGATTTTCCTCCATTAGTCACATTGCAGGAAAACACCACAGTAGAATTCGCAGTTTGTTTGACTCCTCGGTTGCATCATTTGGTGGTTTTCAGAGAGGAAACCAGTCTGTTTGTTGATGCTGTTTGTCTCGAAGGACAAACCAGGAAAGAATCTTTCTTGAGGTGGTGGAAGCAGTCCAGCTCAGGTACGGAGAGTCATGGAAAGTTACATCAGGGTCACAGTGGCAGCTCTGTTTTCTCATTTTTGGTGATCACATCGTTGAACCGGTGGGGTGAGCACACAGTCAGAAACCACAGAAGAAGAAGAAGAAGAGGAGAAATGCTGCAGTGGATCAAAGTCTTCTTGCTCGTGGCAAATTCCACCGGGCTGCGACGAGGCCGCCTCCAGACCAAAGTCCAAACTGAAATAAAACTTGTCTGGGAAAAATGTCGCCGGGACGCATCAAAGGGAGACTCACACACTGCATGGACTGTGTGTGTGTGTGTGTGAATCAGAGAAAGGTTGAAGGCGTTTGGCGTGTGTGTGTAGTATTTATCTATCAGGGTGGGACCTTGCATGCTTGTGTGTGTGTGTGTGTGTGTGTTTGCTGTCTGTCCACGCAGCAAGTGTTTACGTCTGCGTCTGTGTCCATCTCCATGGCGACGTTCACCATGCAGGTCTTCGTGCGGTTTATGAACTCATATCTGATTATTTTAACGTGTTATAAATGTAGCTGATTTGACAGAAAACAATCTTTATAATCGATGAATAAAGTTGTGTGTTAGCTGTGGACGGAGACAGGCTAGCTGTTTCCCCCTGTTTCCAGTCTTTATGCTAAGCCAAGCTAAGCTCGCTGGTTTCATATTTACTGTACAGTCATGAAAGTGGTATTCATCTAACTCTATGCCAGAAAGCGAATAAGCCTATTTCCCAATATGTTCCTTGAGTAGATTGAGTATATAAATGCTCAGTTAGACAGATCAGAGCCACAGGTACAACACACGGTCTGTATGTGTCTCCTGTTCTTGTAAAACCACCCAGCTTCAGTTTCAGCTTCAGTTTTTCTTCCTTGAACTTGAACTTCTTTGACATTTACAGTTATTTACGTTCCTGGTGCCAACAGAGAGCAGAGCAGACAAATATCTTCAAAAAAATCTTCCGCCTCATCACCCCCCCTTTCACCATTTCCACAAGTGTGTGTGTGCTTGCGCCATTTGTGGCCTTCGTTTCCCACACCAAGGGGAGTGAAGGGCAGAGGGACAGTGAAAGAGAGACGATGATGACAGGAGCAGGAGCTTTTATTTTCTACTGCAGCTTTCCATGAAAGCCCCTCCCCAGCCCGCCACCACACAAACACCCCACCCAGCTCAGGTCAACATTTACATGGGTGGAATTAGCATGCGCTTCCCACTGATACACACACACACACACACACACACACACACTGGGATTTAACTTGGGCACAGGCTAAAGCTGGTCCTGGAGCTGAAGGATGAAAAAAAATGTTCAAATCCTTTTAGGATCACATCAGCTTCCCTTAGGACCTAAATTTGGAGTGAGTGTGTGTGTGTGTGTGTGTGTGTGTGTGTGTGTGTGTGTGTGTGTGTGTGTGTGTGTGTGTGTGTGTGTGTGTGTGTGTGTGTGTGTGTGTGTGTGTGTGTGTGTGTGTGTGTGTGTGTGTGTGGTGGCAACTCATGACCTGACAGAGGGGAGTGTCTGCTTGTCCACACAGAGCAGGCTGTGACGCATGCCTTTGGTTTTTCAGAGCTGAGTGTTGGTGTGTGTGTCACTGAGTAAAGTTTTTTTTTAATCTTTATGTCTACATGCATGAATTTGTGTGTGTGTGTGTGTGTGTGCGCGCCATGGTGACGCATGCTCTGTATTTTTCGGCGCAGCACTTGCAGCGAGTCGTGCAGCAGCAGCAGCAGCGTCACAGTTGTCAGCTCTGAATTGAATTGTCACCGTTTGGGAACGTCGCCCACTTCCTGTTTCATGAGACGCGGCTTCACAGCTCCACGGCAACCGCACTGCAGTATATCGACATCTGACAATTAGTGGCCACTTCTGACCAAAACACCTCACTTGAGCTGCACAGAATCACGTAATTGTGCCAAAATGTTGGCTTCCAAATTTGGCGTTCCTTACTCCAAATTTCCTGCTTTTCTTGCTTAAATTGAAGGTTTTTCTGGTCAGGTTTTGTGTTGAGTGAGTTTGAAACTGCTTAAAAACCAAATGAGAATCAATAAGAAACTATTTCTTCTTTACAGTGTAGAGATGTGCAGTTCTCCGTCTCCAGTAAAAGCGCCTGTAATGATTATGTGCTCAAACGGGCGAAGAAATTATCCTTAAATGCTACGTAGCTCTCCACGTGAAGCCCTGCACTGGCACAACAGGAGGAGTCAAATCCTAATATCTGTTTGCTTCAACCAGAGGCTCTAAGTTAAGAGCAGGGCAGGAAATGTACGTTTTTTCATCCACTCACCACAGCGGCTGATGGATTCCAAAATACACACTTTGACTCTAAGCAGGCAAACGTGACTGAAAGAATGAAGAGAAGCTGCAGATATTGATCGGTTTAATGTCTGCTGAAGAAGGAATATCCAGAAACACAACTGGAAAGGATTTATTAAAGTTTCTCATGCAAATACATTAAAAAAAGCACAGAATGAAAGACGAACATCAGAGTCTCTGCACCCAAATATGCAGATCTATTTTTTGGTGTATTATTAATACACTAACCCCATTTAAAATAACATGTACTGTCACTGACTGTCCTTTCCTGTCTAATCTTTGATTGGTGTTCTTCTGGAGAATATTGTAATTACACAGCGTCAACTTTTTCATGAAAAACATGCAGACAAGATTGTGTTTTTCAGCCCTGAGTAGTGTCTTCCTCTCAGGCATCAAACAGATGGGTTAGGACAGCCCACCTGAGAGACAAAACCCTGGGCAAAAGATGTCATTAAAGTGTAAAGCTTATTAAACGTTGTCAACAAGCATTTGAAAAGACTCTCTTGGACAAGGTGACACTACAGTGATCATATTGGGTCGGTTTAAAGCCGTCTTCCACAGTGTAGAAATGAGAGAATTAGTGAGGCTGTAGGAGGAACGGGAAGGAAGAGAGTGGAGGAAGGTTGGATAGGTGGCCTCTTTCCTCCTCTTCTCCTCAGTAAATCATTGACTGCAGCTCTCATAAACAGCAGCGAGCAGCTCTTTATCTCACATACCTGAGGAATTCAGGGCCTGGGTGGTAAGAAGGCGAGGCTCGAAGGAGGGGAAGGGTTGTTTGAGCGAGGGGTGCACACATTGGCATGAAATATTGCAGGTCATCTTATAGATATACAAAACAATTAATCCTAGTTATATGTTTATGTTGCACTACTTTGATGCTCCCCCTGTTTTAGCTAAAGGAATCTGATTTGGTCGTGACGACTGATCAGGGGACCCAGTTGGATCGGGTCTGTTCCAGTCTGGGTCAGTTGGTGTTGACAGTCAGCAGATAAAACCATATAGTGTGTGATATGTAAAGAGTCTAATCTGAAGTCTTCAGATCCGTCCCTCCATCCAGGATCTCACCAAACTCAGAGCTTTTTTCCTCCTTTTTTGGTCCTTTTCAGCAGAAATGTCGCTGCATACTGCTGGTTGGCGTCCATGTTTGTTTTCATACAACAATAAGTGACAGTCGCCGTTCTTGCAGGATTTGCGGGGTCGTCTACCTGCAGAGCTCCAGTGTGTTGTCTGGTGTCTTTACTCAGTCGTCAGGTTTATGCTCCTTCCTCACTGTCAAAGGCTAACCATCTTTTTGTGTGGTTTGTTCAGTCTTTGTAGGTTTCAGCTCATCTTCGGTTTTGTTCCAAGCTTAAGCATATTAATATTAGCAGTTAATATTAGAAACATTAGTATTTTTTAAAGATATATATTTTGAGTGAATAGAGACAGAAGAACTCCTCTCATGGAAGTGACTGAAAAAGATGTGTTCCTGTGATTCTGTACCTGATGATGAAGTTGAAATTCTCTCATATAACAAATAGAAAATAATAGTATTTGTTGTGATTCTTTTGAGAGATGTAATGTAGTTTTTGGACAAAGTAGATGTTTTGCCTGTGTGTGTTTCTACTAATGCTGAAACAATTAGTGTGAGGCTTTGCTGCTTTTCTCTGTTTTTATATCTTTATACAAACTGAATATCTTCGGGTTCTGGGCTGTTGCTTGTAAAAAAACAAGACATTTGAAGACATCACCCTGGATTGTGATGGACATTTTTACTATTTTCGGACATTTTATAGAACAGGAATAAGCGAATGATGAAAATCATCATTGGCTTTTGCCCTTGTTTCTGAACTGTTTGTAAGGAGTAACAAAACAAACCATCTACATACAGTAGATCCTCCTCCTCCTGTGCCCTCTGTCACTTGCACACAGTTTCCACAGGGTTGTCCCTGGTCTGGGTCTGTAATTAGGCCCTCTGTGGCCTGGCTGCTCCCCCTCTTCAGCTGCTGGCCGCTGGGCCGAGCCCCAGCCTGGACCGGCCGAGTGCGGCATCCCGCAAGGACATCATGAGCCTGTGAGCAACATGAGAGCAGAAACACAAAACACGGCTGCAGCACTTGTCGGCACGTGAACACGCCGGGCGCAATGCTGTATTTTATTTGTGACACTTAACACTTCCTGTCACAGCAGCACGACGCGAGTGAGCGGTGCAGGAGGCGTTCACCAAGCTGGAACTGAAGAGAGCCACAAACAAATATTAGGCTTTCCTCATCTGACAGAAGATGGATTTTCAGTATCAGGAGGTCACAGTTCAAACTAGAATCTTCTGTCATCCTGCATTTTACTGAGTGCTTTAGATTTTCCTCAAAACTATCAGAGCTGACCGTGATTTTTTGAGATTTTTAAGGCCAAAAACAGAAACACCTGAAGGTCTGTCGGTGCTGGTCCAGTCAGCCCAGTTCAGTATCCACACTGGCTGCACAAACCCAATCTAGCTGTTAGAAACAAATATCCACAAATATGCCGCCTGCCAGTGAGGTTCCTGGAAGAGACTTAATGTACATATTTAATTCAAAATATAGACTGACAAACCTCCTAGACATGCCGTTATAACCCATAGTAAATACATCTTGTTACTTTCACTAGTAGACAAAACTTAGTGGACAAGCTTGCAGAACAAATGTGTGTTGTTGACTATTATACCCAAAGTTTATTGTCATGATGAACAAAACCAAATTAGAAACAGTGTGTTTGCCCTGCGGCGGCTACATGAGCCACTGTGGTTGTAACTGAGATATTATTGTGGTTGTTAATGCGACGTCAGGCTCCGCGTAAACCTTTGGCTCAGATTAGCAGCTTTCTGTGTGTCATCACCCTGAAGGGAGACGTGACGGCAGCGGACGAGGTCAGAGGAGAGGTGAAAGGTAAGTGAAGCGAAGGTGTGGATGGAATCAGAGCAGAGAGGATCCTGGGACTGATGTTCTGAAACACACGGTGAAGACTTCACCTGCCTCTGTTAGTTTTGCCTCTCAGTGTCTGTGTTTCTGCTGACGTCAGTGTTGTCTAGTCATATTAAATAACTGAATGTTTCAGCACTATTTACCTGATGTGAGCGGCTAAAAATACTGTTTGACTCATTTGTTATAGAGCTGCTATTTATTATATTGTATTTGTTTGTTAGTATGAGACTTTACACTAATGATGGTGTGAGGATTCAAACGTTTTGTGTTTTTTTAACTCAAAGGATTTCTATCTCAATACATTCTTAAATGTGGCTTTTTTCCAAGGGCCAAGGTATATTTTGTGTGTGTGCTAAATTTAGTTCTTGAAACTTGTAATTAAGATGAGGGAATCTCCGTGAATCGGCCGACTCGGAGCTCAAAGTGCCTGAACGGATGGACAACGGAGAGCTCACGGTTATAGTTAGATCTTTTTAAATGTTTGTTTCACCTGAATACAGCAACTCTAGCTGTGCGCTCCACATCTCAACCTTTCCATTCTCCTGTTCAAACTGTGCACCCACGTCTCTTCACTCGTCCTTGAGCAGTTTTTTTCCAAGGACGTGACCTCGAGTCCTCGGGGTTCAAACGGGAAGCGATGCATCACTCTGGGATTCGGGACGGGAAGCTGAGGTCACACCGAGAGAAAACGAGGTCGCGAGGAATGAGGGAGAGTAAACATGAGGTCCGCAGCAGAGACGAGGATGAGGGAAAGTGAGTGTGAGACTCTCTGGCACCAGAACCCCCACCTGAAAAACAACAACAACAGCAGCAGCTCGTCTAAAATCAGAGCTGTTTACCTGCTAATAATAGAGAAACAGCAACACGCTGCCAGCTTCCTCTCATAACCTTCCCCACACATGATGCTTTGCTGTGGGGTAGGAGGCGGCGTTTGGAGGTGTGGCCTCCAGGTGAGCGCTCCTCCTCTTCCTCCTCCCCCCTGCCTCGTTTCCTCCGTTATTGGAGGACTTTGTTCTGTTACAAGAGCAGGGAGGAACTTTCCAGAACTCAGCTCGACAAAACAGACGAGAGGTTATTGACCTGCTGCAATCACCGAATTAGTCCTCGTCTGGTGTTTCCTTTCTGGTCGGCAGCAGCAGATAACAATCTGCTCGCCGCCGTGTTCACGCACTGCGACCAATTTTGTCCCTTTCCTAAAATACAGAGATGTATGGAAGTCCATGTCTGCCAAAACAATATTTAAAAAAATACTCACAGTATATCAAAATGATTAGATTATGTGAAAGATTATTTGATACAAAGTCAAAATTTTGGCTTACTTTGTCAAAATTATGACACTATTTCAAAATTTTGGTTTAGTGAGTCAACAATGACATACTATCTCATTAATTCTGTGCATCACAGCCTCCTTTTAAGATTTTCTAGCAAAAGTGATTGATGATTTATTTTTGAAATGCATCACAATGCAGGATTAAGACTGAAATAGGCTTCTGTAGAGAGGAGAGGAGAGGAGGGGCTTTAAACAGTCTCATAAGACAGTTGATTTCAGTCGGATCCAACAAATTGAGCTCAACATTTCAGATCAAATAATCTGAAGTGAGCTGGTTGGCAGCCAGAGATGAGGAGAGGGGGACTGACGGGGGGGGGAAAGTGAATAAAAAGAGAGAATAAGGTGGGCTTTCTGCTGCTTTCTCTCCCCCTCAGCACATTGGTTTCTCTGTGCCCAAAGCAGAACGAAGCCTCACCAGAGCGTTTACATTTATTTTTACGATATTTAAACCAACAAATAACAAAAATAAATCAATGCAAAACCTCCAAACCTGACCAAAGTGTGTTTAGGAGCCCCTCTGCCCTGACAGCGAGCAGGAGACCACCAATTTCTCCCGGTCAATATTTGAGGAGCTAATTTGGAGAGTTTGTCCTCTCCATTGGGGAAAAAAAAAAGAAGGATTTAGTGAATAGTGAGTGTTTTTCTACGCGTCGACCGTGCGTTTGCATAATGTCGCAGGAGTTTACACGCACCCTTATCTGTCAGGCTTGTGGTTGATGGAGCTTGTGTGTGTGTGTGTGTGTGTGTGTGTGTGTGTTTCAGTTGTACCTGCTCGCTGCTCTACCTGCGGTCAGCTGTGCCAATAATGCAGCTTTGATTAGAGGCTTATCGCAGCCCCGACACACCCAGCATCACACCTCGGACATGTGGCTCCCACAGCAGGGCCATAAAACAAACATACCCAAAGCACCAAGCTGCTTCACAAGGACACTTTGATGTTTTAAGTTCATGCACCTGATCGTTTCTTTTTAATCTTTATTGATTTATTGGCAGAAGAGTGCAGAATCTCAGATACAGGATACACAGATATCGAACACAGAGACAAGGAACTGACTGGTACCAACACACAGGGAATAACAGTCATGTGACAAGAAATTAAAGCATGGATCACTTTCTCCAGATCATAGGGCCAGAGGAAAGACTTCATCATTCTGGTTTATTAGTCTCTTTTTAGCTTTGGCCTTCATTTCTACCAGTAATAATAACGCAGTACTCATCAAGTTCACCTCTAACGTCTGGGATGACTGTGAAATTACTAAAAAGAAGTGACGGGTCAAGATGGTGGAGTAGCTATGAAGTTATGATGTGGTAAAAAATATATATATTTGTGTTTAGAAGGAAGATAAACACACACATGGGATTACAAATTGGTGTGAAGCTGATGTTAAGTATATTTATTGCCACAGTAACCAATAATCTACCAGTTCAGTCAGGTGTAACACCTGAACACCACCTGCTGTGACTGAGAGCGCGTTAGCAAGCAGCAGAAACGTCCAAACAGAAAAGGGAAAAGTGAAGCTTCTGTCACTCTGAGTGGTTGTGGTACAAATGCAAACTTGACCAAACGAAACCACTTTATTTGTATTTAAAAATTAAAGTGAGAGCACCTGACATTTTGGTAATAATCCCTCATTGTACAGGAAACCTGTGTGAGCACAACTACAGTCATAACAGTAGGTCAAAGCTGAAGCAGGAAGTTGCTCTGTGAACTGTGATGTTTATAACAGACAGTTTGGGTCATAATTTTACTGTTCGCCTTCGTCTCACCTGTTGGTATGTTTCTGACCTGTCTGATCGTCTGACTGCTTGGATTTCTTGGACAAAAGAACCCAAATTGTCCGTTTCTCCTCCCGCCAGGCTCTTCCTCTGCTGCGGTCTGAACAGCAGGACGCTCTGGCCTTCGACGCCGACCTCCAGCACCTGTACGCAGCCATCGTCGCCCACGGAAACGCACGCACGCGGAAACGCAAACTGTCTGAGGAACGCTCTGTTGAGGAGGACCAGCCGCCCGCTGAAGAACCAGACCTCACCTCGTCTCTGGGTTTGTTTGAGTTGAAGTCCCTGCTGGCTACTGAAAGCTTCACAGTTAACGAAATATCAACTGAAATTTTTAGTTTTCAACATGTTTCTTATGATTCACTGATAGAATGAGCAGATCTTGAACTTTTAGTCTCTCAGCCTCCATCTTAAAATTAAAAATCAGCAAATTCTCACATTGTAGACGCTGCAACCAGAGAATGGTTGGCTGTTTTGCTTTATGCTGGTAAAGTAACGAGAATAAACATTTGTATACATTTCTTAAAGGGTAAAAGGAAAATATAAAACTCAGCAGGAGACAATAATGACCGAAATTTGTGCCGTTTCATGGTTGTAAGTGTTAAAGAAACACTGTCATTTTGCAGCTTGTGTCCTCAGAGTGCAAAGGAACAAGTGTTTGTTTGTTTTAACCATGAAATAGCCAAGAACTGTTAATACTTCCACATTTAAAGAATGTAATACATATTAACATATTACTCCAGGTGGATCTGTCAGCAGTGAAGCAGGTGAGGACAGACAGCAGAGCCGGGACAGGCAGGTGGACGCAGCTGGAGCCAAGATAGCCGACAGACCCGCAGTACAACAGGTACAATGGGGACACGACGTCAGCCTGAAGAAGAATCACATATAACTGACAGCGTTTGATTATTATTTAAGAACTGACTCTCACATATTCACCGTTTCTGATTTAATTCCTCAGCTGCATCATTCACTGACTGTAAAATTTAATATTTTTTACATTTAATGGCTTTCAACATTAGCAATGAAAATGACATAAAATATCAAAACAATAACGTTATGAAGAGTGTAAAAGAATGTGAAAGATTTTAAAATATAAAATATCTTCTTTTTGTCCTCTACAGTCTCTTCCGGTCACGTCCGACCCTGCAGAGCGACCGTCCTCCAAACCAAAGAAGAAAGTCGTCGGACTGTTCAGATGAGCCTGAGCAGTAGGACGCACACACAGACGCCAATTAAGAACTCCATTAGAAAAAGTGCTTTTTTTCCCCATTTGACGAAAAGTATTTCTTGTTTTTAAACTTTTATTTTGAAGAGGGACGCTTTTATAGTTCAAGACACTCACACTGGTTTTAATTAGGGTTTAGATTTTAGATTTTTAGATTAAAATTGTGATTAAATAAATGTCTGGATTATGTGGGGTTTTAGAGAAGTCAAACAAGCTGTCGATTAAAGATGTAAATATAAATTTGATGGCTGTTTTTGTCCGTTTTTAACTAAATCAACTACAGAAAATGAAAGACACTTTGAAAGAGGAGATTTTAACTCTAAAACTCAAAACAGCCATAAACTAAACATGTTTCTGCTTTTATAAATGTTGAAGAAAAATTAGTAACTTTCACTTTTATTCAAATTTAGTCACGGAAATAAAGTTTTGTCCTTGTTTGCAAGCATCCAGATCTTTTTCCATTTTGTTTTAAAACCACAAAATCATGTGTTTGTGTGTAAAGATTCACTTTGAAGTAATTTCTTTCTTCCTGAGCTCAGACAGACGGAGAGTAATGAGCTGACGGTGGTCGATAGGGCAGCCGCTCTCCTTTTTCAGAGCACAGTGAGATGTTGACTCAAGGTGTTGCAGCATCTCGGGAATGCTATTGAAGTTTTAGTTGAAAAGTCACTGTTTGCCTGCAGGATTTCAAGAGTTTCTGTGTCACAAATGTTACTGAAAAGTGGCGTCATGTTAACTGGAAGGCAGATATATTATTTATTTCATGAGTCCCTTACTTTCCTACTGATTGATGTTCCTGATCATTTCCAGGAAGGAAGCAGAAAGTGATTTCATGAAATAAAACATCATTCAGCTTGAGTCAACGTCACCAAACACGTTGTAGGTTTCTGACCTGCTAGTCTTTGCCATTTGGCCGCGAAGGATGAACTTTGGTTACCAAGTAACAAGAACTGTAAAACATCTCAGTTATTAAGAGTTTTTGCAGATATTTCTCCCCTCAATATTAATGGCTGCGTATAAACTAATCTGTCTCCCATCTAACTACTAGCATCAAATATAATGAAGTATAAAATATGAGTGGCTACGTGTGAACACTTTCTCCATTTCTAAAGTTAACGGTAACGGTTAATTGATTAGTCGATTGCAAGAAAATGAATCGAGGCGATTTATTGTTTGTCATTTCTCAAGCCAAAAAGCCAAATATTTGATGACTCCAGCTTCTGAAATGTGAGAATTATCTGCTCTTCTTGGTCTTGTATTACTGTAAACTAAATATTTTGGGGGTTTATCGTTCTTAAAAAAAGACACTTGGAGACATCACCTTACGCTGTAGGACATTGTGATTGAGAAAATGGTCGTTTTAGACTATTTGTCCAGAAATCCCATAAATAAAAGAAAATTAATTCCTAAGTTCGCTTTGGGCCCCTGAAAACCCAACTAAAGGCCCCTGGAAGTCCTCAGACCCCAGTTTGGTCTCCAGTGATGGAGGGTATGAGCAGAGGGCTCAGCGGGCTCAGCAGCTGGGTGTTGGGTGTCGTGTCTCTGTTGGTGAAACCGGACCTTTCCCCCGACATAATTCACTGCAGCGAGCTGCTCCGTTATCCACAGCTAAACTCTGAGCCTCGACCTGGCTCAGCACACACTGTCTGCCTGTCTGTCTGTCATAGCATGTGTCATTTTATATTGTGATATTAATATACAGATATCTGACAAATGAGAGGAAAAACTAACATGAGGTGTCGCCCCTTTTAACCAAAACTTTTAGTTCCAGGAACCTTCTTGTACTGCATCTATTGCTGCATTCAGGTCCTATCAGACTTACTGTAATTACCAGTTTCCAACTTGTAAATGCTCTTTATGTCAACACCCAAGTTTGGACTCCAATGTATGCAACTTGCCGCTGTGTGAGGTTTGATTTGTCAGACATCAGCCTCACATCAGCGCTGCAAACCCTTCCCTGATACTTCCTGGGCCATTGCAAAGTTTACCCAAGGAACAGGGACCTTTTTGGGGGCATGAACAAAATTTAGACCCTGGATCCTTTTGGAGGAAATGCAGGTAACGTTCCTGAGTTCCTAAAAAGGTTCCTGGTCACCTGGGGAAAGTTCCTGCAGTGAAAATTGGTCATTATAAAGGTGACGTTCCATGAGCCTCTGGGACAGCTGCAATCTGCATTTGTTATGTTCACTACACTCATTTTCATGTCATTTTTCACCTGTTAATATTTATTAATATTAAAAATCTCTTCATGTCTCACCGCTGCTCTCTGTGCCTACATGTACTCCACACTTTAATGCATAAAGTTCATGTCTTCTCTCTGGTGGGTTGTTGAAGGGAGTTCTGGGAAATGTAGGAAATCTTTAGAATCACTGAGCTTGAAAAGCTGAAATGTTTTGACCTTCACAGACGTGGTTTTTCAGGATGATGTGGTTTTTCCAAGTTGGGGTCCTGGGCCCTTAAGGGGGTCCTTGAGGGACAGTTAGACGTCACCATAAGGCGCCTGCTCAGTGAGAAAACGGTGCTCAGAGGTTTGTTACTTCCTCACCTACAGCACAGACTCTTATGTCATTCTGTAACGAGTCTAAAATCTGACAGAGGAGGGGTGAGAAGGTTTTGGAGCACAGGTCTTAACGCGCGCACCTGCGCTCTTGCTCATGCGTCTCAACTTGAAGACGAGGGTCCAAAGGACAGAGTGAGCGCGCGCCAGCCCGGACAGTCTCGTGGCTGAGTGTTTGTCTGTCCTCTTGGCTGAAGCTCCGGCTGACAATAAACAGATGAAGGCGGCCGCGGGGCCTGTGCCACCCCGAGGGGAGGAGAGGACGGAGCAGAGGGCAGGTCCAGCAGGGCGCGGTCTTCTTCTTCTCCCGCGGCACCTCATCTGTACTGTAGTAGGATCTCTTCCATTTCCATTTCTGCCAACAGCCTTGCGCCACAGGGACGCATTGAGAACAAACCCGAGAGGCAGAAACCGCTGCGGGGACACCCTTTGACCGCCGTGCCCAACAGGCGCAGCCAGACTACGCACCGCGCGACTCCGTGTCTGTCTGTAGACCTTTTCTCACAGCTTCGACACAGAGAGACAGCTTTGAACCTGTCTGCCAAGATAAACTCACCTCGCCTATTTATGCCCTTGCCTCCGCGTGCACTCGGGACAGGAGAGTGTCAGCAGCTCAGAGGACAGGTTCAGGTCTTTCCAGCTCGTCTCCAGCGGCGCACTGGCCACTTTTACGCGCCGGGAATGGCCACTTTTGGGGACTCGGGAATGAGCCCCGCTCCGTTACCTCCACTCTAAAATTATAAAGGGGAACCCACGCGGGGGGACACGCATCAAAAGACATACAGCGGTGACATTTTGGCCACCCGCCGGGGGGTTACATACCGGCCCCGGGGCGGAATGCTGCTCCCGACGCTGGTGACGTGCCTCGCCGGGTGCGCCTTTCTCCTCTCGCCGGTCAGCGAGGGCTGCGGACCGGGTAGAGGTTATGGCAAGAGGCGGTCACCGCGGAAGCTCGCGCCGCTCGCCTACAAGCAGTTCAGCCCCAACGTGGCCGAGAAGACTTTAGGGGCCAGCGGGAGATACGAAGGGAAAATAACCCGGAACTCTGAGCGCTTCAAGGAGCTCACCCCGAACTACAACCCCGACATCATCTTCAAGGATGAGGAGAACACAGGCGCAGACCGCATGATGACACAGGTAACCCTCCCGGACACCGTAGTGCCTTTTAGCCAGGTGTTTTCAGCATAGAATCTGCTTATTGAGGATGTATTTCGGTGCATTACTTGGTGCACTTTGCCCAGTCTTTAAACGCGTGGACACTTATCTTTTTCCGCATTTCTTGTTGACTCAAGGCTCGTCACTGCAAAAAAAAAATCAGTCAATTGTGTTTAACTCATTTATGTTAAGAATTTGAATAACATCTACATACATCGTTTTAGTGCTGTCTAAAGGGCACAAGTGTCATTTTTACCAGAAGTCGCTTCATTTAAACACAGCCGAAAATGATTTTAACTTCTTTTAAATACAACTACAATTTTACCTCTTTTTCTCAAATGAAAATAGTTTTCAGGAGGATTTTTCCTGCAGGGCTGCTCTTTGGGAAACCGATTACAAAATCTGTGTGTTTGCACAACTCATTCTTCAGTCGATTCTAAAAGCCCTGCAGCTGTTGACTCACTGGATTGTGTAGGTGACCAGTTTGAATTAGAGCTCTCCTCTTCTGCTCCGCATGAACTTTCAGAGGTTCACTGTGGGCAGCTCGTGCGTAAAAGAGGGCAACCCCGTCTAAAAATGTATGGAAAAGCGGTCGCTCTTAATTAAAACACTATGTCCTCTGTTTTACATCATGTTTTTTGGTGGAAAAACAGCCAAAAGTCGTATTTGGTTAGAGCCCGGGTCAAGCGTGTACTGATGTTTACCGTTTTCGTTTTTAGCCCGACTGGCCAGAGTTAACAGTCGCCTTTTGGACTGTCAAATTTTTTTTACGACACCGTCATTGATGTGGCCCCGGGTGGAATTTATTTGACTCCCAATTTCCCCAGGAATAAAGTATTTATATCTGGCTCTTGTGACCGCGGGCTTCCTCTCCGAGCGGCAGCGCTTATGTCCACAGACCCACGTGGGGAATGAAAGCGCGCACTCCAGTGTGGAGCTGTCACCTCGCTGCGCGCACTGCAAGAAATATCCGCCGGAGCGAGTCACTTCAGCTGGGTTTAAGTGAACAAATGTACAGGATAAAGTCTTTAAATGCAAGAGGCAAAATCAGCAAACAGGGAAGAGTCAATGCGATTTGTCTTTAGTGCAAATAAAGCTGATTCAAGAGTTTTCATGTCCGAAATCAATCGACTATATTGGATTTAGTCTGTCTGCTTCTTCTCCAGATGTTGCCACTTTTCTTAGAAAATTACTCCAAACAGTGCAGCTGCAGGAAGAACGACGAAATCAGGCCACTTGAACTTTGTTAAGGAAATAAAAAGTTCAGACAACTTTTTAGGTGAAACGTCCCCTCGACGCAGGACATTTTTTGCAGCGCGCACCCGGAGCCGCGGCGCGTCGACGGCGCTGACCTGCACACAATTTATGGGCTCCAAGCCGCAGGAGACAGCTTCCTGTTTGTCTTTTACTATTCCGTGTTACTTTTTGTTTGTTTTCGCAGCGCACATGTGCAAAAATAGCCCACTTCACTTGTGTTGAAGCCTTAATTATACAGGTTTTTTCTTCGCCTCTTATTTTTTATTCGCTTTTTCCTGGGCGCTCCGAGCTGCATACAGACGCGACTGTTCAGGGGCGAAGCCACACTGCAAAAAGTGTCGTTCTTCACATTAAACATCGCCTTTTAATTCGTTTTCTTTACAAAGCACACATGTAAAGAAATGCAAAAACATTACACAGTACAACATTATTTCACTTATTTATCCGTTTTCACTAATTTCAGGGATTTCTTGGAGACGTGATGCGTAAAAAAGGAGATCGCCCCACTTTCAGCAAAGCAAACCATTGTCTTTGATTGCAGAACATCCTTAAAACAATCTAACTGCATTGGAATCAAGAGAAGACACTTTGGGTTTTGCAGATTTTGTCCCCTCATCTCCAGAAAACAAGACCTTTGGACGCCACATCAAACTAAGACATTTTTTGCAGCGCAGAGGTGTGCATATAGGCGCGTGTTGTCAGCCTGCGTGTCCAATGTTTGTGCAGCCAGCGGTTTAGTGCTTAGACCGCTCCTACAGAACCCCCCGTCGATCTGTATACCTTGAAAGGAAAACCAACAAAATCTATCGTCTGATTTATGAAGTCCAGCTCGTTGCTCTGAGAGAAAACACAAGACGTTAAAATCCACAGCGAACACCGTGAAAAGGCATCTGTGGCCACCGAGCCACGAGCTATTCTTATCACAGGCAACATGGAAAAAGACATTTATAGCGTTTAATCCCACTTTTCACTCCTAATAGACTGAGGTTCATGAAACGCTGCATCACTGAGAGACGCTTTCAGGGGCTGCAGGGAAATGCAACCTTGATTTAATAAAGCTTTAGTGGCTGCAGTCAAGTGAAATAAAACCAACAGAATAAACTTCCCTCAGGGTTTAATCTTAATGGAGGCATTTATGAGAGCTTCATATTTTGACCTTTAATTGACCAGAAAAATGTGATTTCTCAGGATTTGACCAGAGGTGAGCAGATTTCTTTTTAAAGTGAGTACTTGTGACTTTACGAATAGTTTCCAACTGTTTAAACACTTTACAAATGACATAAAAATGCCAACATGCATCATTCCTCCAAGTTTCATCCAAATCAAAAACAGCACCCTCTTCAGGTTATATGCCGTTTTTAATGAGCTCGGAGGAGAGCTGGCTGAGATGCGTCTCAAACTTTTCAAGGTTTTTTCATCCAGCCCTCCTCTGGTCAGCTGATTCCTGCATTATTTTAAAACTCATCATCTTGTTAGTTACGCAAACTTGAAATATCATGTTTTCGCTTTAACGTCATATCTCTTCCTCTTTAAAGCAATCTGTGCCGTTTTTTAAATTTAGACAAAATTGTTTTAAAGGAAAAGCGGCGCCCTCTTCAGGCCAACAGATTCTCCCCCTTTATTTAGTGAAAATATCTGAGATGTCCCCTGAGATATTACGCCAGATAAATCCTGCTTGACCCCCCCACCCAGCCACCCTGACAATGCAGCCTGGGCGTGGATCAGCTCCACGGAGCCGACTGGAGGATTTATTTGCGAGAGCTGGAGCAGGAGGGAGTCGAATGGGTCCTTCAATGGGCCCTCTCACCTTCTGTTTGCTCACCCTGACCAGACTCCAGGTTTAGAGGGACGCTGAGGACCTCTTGTTCGTGTAGCAGCCACCCCCCCACCATCACCCAACCACCCTATAACCTCACAGTCCCCCCTTCACCCCTCCATCCTTCCTTAACATAGCTCCCTTCGCTCACCACAGAGAGCAAACATGAGGCCGAGCTGGGACAGCAGGGGTGCATTGTGGGAAGGCTGCAGCCACAGACAAGGGGGAGAGGGGTGACCGGGGTGACGGGGATTTGGTGAAGTGGATGGGTGTAAGCAGAATGCGCCTTTGTGGCCCAGACTTTTCTGATGCTCTCTGATTGGTTTAAAAGCTCAGAGTGCAGCAGCAGTGGGCGGGGCTTAAACACCTACATCATCAAGATTTCAAACAGACAGCAGGAAGAAGTTCAAAGGTCAAGTCTGCAGTGTGTGAGGAGAATAATGTGACAGGAGAGTCAACAAGCAATAAATCAAGCATCAGATCTCTGATGACATTAAAGAGGTTTATTCTGAGCTCCCTGCCGTCACTTTAATCCACTACAGCTTTATTTATCCCTGCAAGATCAATGATATGTCACATGTACACGTCAACTGACACAATAAACAAGAGGAAGCATCTGTTAAAGCTTCGTCATTTCAGGTAGAAAATACAGATTTAGTTATTAGTTAAATAATGTGCGAAACAATAGATTTGTACGTACAAGATACACAAGATAAAATGAGAATAAAGCTGTGTCTGTCTTGCTGCAGCGCTGCAAAGACAGGCTAAACTCTCTGGCCATCTCGGTGATGAACCTGTGGCCCGGGGTCCGGCTGCGGGTCACCGAGGGCTGGGACGAGGACGGCCACCACTCTGAGGAGTCGCTGCACTACGAGGGCCGGGCGGTGGACATCACCACCTCGGACCGAGACAGGAACAAGTACGCCATGCTGGCGCGACTGGCGGTGGAGGCCGGATTTGACTGGGTCTACTATGAGTCCAAGGCCCACATCCACTGCAGCGTCAAGTCAGGTGAGGGAGGACAGGTGCTTTTGTTATGTGCTGCAGAGAGCCTGCTCCGACGAGCTCTTACTTTGAGGCCTTCTGAGATCTTTAAGGTTTTATTACATTCAAACTGAAGAAAGCAGGAAAGAAGCTGGATCTTTGTTTTCACAATAATTTTAAAAGTTGCGTCTCTTTTCTGTTCATATACAACAGCAAATAGGTGTTTAACAAGAAACGTAACGCCGCCCGGATGATGTTTTTTATCAACACAATGAGGAAACAAAAAGTGAACCAACGCATCCTTTCTGCTGATACTTGTTCAAGTTCAGTGTGTTCATTTTGTTGCAAAGAACCGAAGACTTCTTGTAGAAGTGCTTTTCTATTGAAGGTTCTTTTGTCGGGAGCTGCTGCCGCTGCCTCTTCCCTTCTCTCTAACTCCTCTCTTCCTGATCGCTAACTCTCTTCTTGCTTGCATCTTTAGTATGTGGCCTCTTGCTAGCTCTTATATTTCCCTTTTCCTCCATCTGTGTCATCTGCCACTCACCCCACGTTTCCTCAGGTCAGGCCAAGTTCTACAGCACGTCTAAGTGTTTGCTTCTGTGAGCTGTTTGTGGCTTTTTTGCTTTCCTCACACAGACGCCGGCTCATCGGTACTTTATACAGTCACGTATCAGGAAAATGCATAAATCAGGACAGTGAAGCCTGAAAGTATCGCCACAAAGCTACTTACCAAACTTTTAATTTTGATATTGAGCATAGGCGAGTCTGCACAGACGATTAGCATATGTAAGACCTCTCAAATACAACCACGTAAAAGATAACTAGTATATGAGATGCTAAGCACAGGCTGGCATCTTTGTGAAAATCCTAATAGAGCTACGAAGTGAAAGAAGCGATTTCAGGCTTCTGGTTCATTTTCTGCACAGCTGGAGACGTGACCAGCTTCTTCTCCATGGCGACACCAGCTGAGGCTCATGGGTACTGTAGTGTTGAAAGCCATCTGGTTGTGGCTGAACTGTACAGATTTAATTTACACATGATTTAACCTGAGCTTCTTCTTATCCAGAATAGACCACCTGGTACAGATTGCATGTTAATACGAAGTGGAAATTGGCTCTTCTTCTCTTGTATTAAATCAGCTGCAGACTCTGCTTAGGACGGCACACATTCACATTAAGCTTCGACATGCTCAACATACTGTCTGTTCATGAAAAGTAACACACAGATGTGCTGAAAGTCACACTCTCTTGTAAAAATGCATCAGAGTTTAAACACCCCCTTTAAGACCTCCTGACACATTTTACACTGAGTGGTAACTGAGATTTTCTTTTCTCCTTTTTCCTACTTCATCTCTCTTTTCCCTTCCTCTTCCTTCTCCTCCTCTCTCCTTCCCTCCCAGATCGGGTTGCGAGGGCCCAGTCCTTGACTTGATCAGAAGGGCAACCAATCAAGTTGGTATTTTTTTTCATGTTTTTGATTTCTCCTTTTTTTCTCTCTCGTGTTTTTCCTCAAAATTCCTCAAAATAAGACAAAGAAAAGAAAATCCAGCCAGCTGATGAAAAGTTGTAACTGATGAGCTCTGCACCAACAAATCCCCCAAATCTGTCTTAAAGGCACTTACGGGGGGGCAACTGGACCGTAGCAAGAGGAAACAACCACTAGGGGGCAGCAAGTCACCAGGACCCTGTAGATGAAGGACTGGACTGAAAAAGGGGGGAGACTGAGAAAAGGAGGAAACACAGGGATTAATGGAGCAAGTTAACACATTTCACCTCAGACTTCTGCTGCTTTACATCCACAAGATGAGAAATATGTCTGTGGTCTAACCAGGAAGAGAGTTAGGAAGGTAATACTTCAAGTTTTTTACTACTGCCATTACAGAAAAGTCCCTTTTTATTTAAAAAAAAACAAAGTATTTATGGTGCCTTTTGCTTGATAATGAAGAGCAGTGTCTATATGATGAAGCATATGGTTCAGGATTAGAGTCAGGATTAGATTTTAAATCCACTGATCTTGCAAAGGAATTAACAACCAACATGGAATAGATCCATGAGAAGCTGGAAGGATTTCAACTGCTTTTATTTATATATTAACCATTTAACTTGAGATACACGATCTTATTTTCAAGAGACACGTGGCCACAATGGCAGCGTAGAGTAATTAACTCATTATAGTCGTCACATGTGAAGAAGCAGACAGGTTTGTCAAATTTGAATGATATAAACCCTCAAAGAGCGGACACTCAGCACCCGTCACGCTGACCATCCTGCAGCCCAGTCTGCATCTTTAAACCTGGAGAGATGTTTTTAGACGTACTGGAGTTGAACTGGAGTCATGTGTCGCTGTCGGTTTGTCAGATGATTAACCTGCTGGCTGATTTTCCTGCTCGGCTCCTTCCTCCTTCAGGTGACTTATCTTATCACCTGGCTCTGGCTTTCCGACCTTTCCCAAATATTTATCCCCAGATAGACTTGAGACAGTCCTCAAGTGACACTTTCAAGTGCGCGGACGCATTGTCTCGAACACAGTCCTGCCTGGATACACACACACACACACACACACACACACACACACACACACACATACGGTCATTATTCAGGGCTGCAAACAGGAGCTTTTATCTGGTTATTGTTCTGTTATGTCCAGTGGAGGAAAGAAAAAAGTCAATATTTAGCTAAAGGGAGGTAAAAAGATTTATTGTGTGCTCAAGCTCTTTAGTATGGAAGTCCATTCCTGCCAGGACAATAAACATTACATGTTGATGACAAAAATACAAATACTAATTTAAACTAAAAAAAAGAAGAAAAACAACTCAAAATTTAATTTTAAAGTCGTTTAAGTCAATTTTTTTTCTTTGGGAATGAGCTTCCGTACTTCAGGAATATTGACACCCTGTTTAACCTCCTTGTCTCTCCGTCTTTCAGACCACTCAGTGGCGGCTAAATCTGGAGGTTGTTTCCCCGGCGAGGCCTTGGTCACGTTGGAGAGCGGCGGTCAGAAGTCCATGGGTGACCTGCGACCTGGTGAGCGAGTCCTGGCCTCGGCAGGCGGCGACGGCAGCGGGGAGCTGGTTTACAGTGAAGTCCTGGCCTTCCTGGACCGCGACCCTGTGACCCAGAAGCTCTTCTACACTCTGCAGACAGAAGCCGGAGCCCGCCTCTCGCTCACTGCTGCCCACCTGATCTTTGTGTCCGAGGGGAACTGCTCAGAGGGGGCGGTGCCGGCCCGTGGAGCCCTCAGGACTGTGTACGCCAGCGACGCCCAGCCGGGACAGTGTGTGCTGGTGTCGGAGGGTAAAGCGGGACAGAGGCACAGCGAGGGCCGTCTGTCTCGGATCACCCGGGTCACTGTGAGGGACAGCAGGGGGGCGTTTGCACCGCTGACCCAGCAGGGGACGTTGGTGGTGGATGGGGTGGTGGCGTCCTGCTACGCGGTGGTGGACCAGCACTCCCTGGCTCACTGGGCCTTCTCACCGCTCCAGCTGATTCACAGCTGGACTGGGACCACTGGGAGCCACAGTGACGGGGTCCACTGGTACTCACAGCTTTTACACTGGCTGGGGACGATGCTGCTGGACTCAGGACGCTTCCACCCTCTGGGCGTGGCTCAGGACGACAGGTGAGGAAGGAGAAAAGGTAACACGGGTGGACACTTTTATCAAAAAAGAACATGAACCCCTCACTTCTGAACTGGGATGACCTCAAATACAAGCATGTAGAGCTGTACAGGACCATGGTGAACTACCTGGCGAGATGGGAGACGTTTGGGCTCCTGCTGAGGCCTGATGGGAGTTTTCCGGCGGGACACAAAGATGGAAGAACAAGCTGTGAACTGACAGATGAATTATCCCAAAACCACAAACACAGACAGCAAATATAAGAGCACTCAGAGGCAGAATGAGCTGAAAAAAGTGCAGATGTTTCAAAGACGTTTGGTGACACTTGTATCCTTAAAACACTATGAAACAATACTCCCTTAAAATACCCTTAAATACCTTAATCTACCCTTTAAAACACACCAAACACACTTTTAAGTGAAGGTGTTTGGTGTGGGAGCCATAGATCCTTTCATTTGTGCATTAACTTGAAAAACTAAACCCCTTTAAAACACCTTTCTTTCAAAACTTACCATCCTAAGGAGTTATTTATGTAAAGAGGTTTCTTTATGGGTTGAAATGGTAAAAAAAAAAAACCTGAAATTATAACTTAAGTGAAAAATGAAGGCACTTTTAATGTTTTTATGTAATATGGTACATTTTAGGGTTTTTTAACAATTTACAAAGCCCTTAATCTGTGCAGAGATCCCATTAAAAATCCCTTAATATAATCCAATCCATTCATTTATCAATTCATTTACCATTAATCTGGAGTGGACCTTTTATTCATCCATTTGAAGATCATTAATTTGCACCTGAACATGAATCAAAGTCCCAACCTTAATAACACCTTACATTGATAATTAACTGATTTGTTTATGTAATTAAAGGGAAGGTTATTGGTCGATTTAAAGGTGTTTTACTGCTTGCGAACCCCTTAAACCATGCAGATATATTACAAACCATTATCCCAGTAAAATATCTTAATTACTTCAATATAAGGGGTTAATTAGTGGGATTTAAAGGTCGAAATGTAAGGGATTTAGTTTCATAGTGAAGTCCACAGGGATGTTGTGCTCTTTGTATGTAACATTACTGCTTTAATACAGAGATTTTAGAATAAATGAGTGTATTTAAGTCTTATTTGTTTACAGAAATCCAGTAATGTTTATGAAGTTATTCTGGGTGAATAGATATGAAAAAGATTTATTTTTGAAATTAAATTATATGGAAATGAGCTGTGTGTCGTTTCATTTCTTCATTTCCTGGTGAAGGTGCGGATGACCTGTTGACACGTGAACGCACCTTTACTGACATCTACCGGCCTCCTCGTTAGAGGCGCAGGTGCGCTCTGCTTCAGGTCTGTCGTGTGTCTGCAGCGGAGGAATGCGCGTCTCCCGAGGGGATCCGGACTGATTTAGCCCTCACATCTGACTGGAAACCGCTCTGTGCACATAAATAAGGCCGTGTGTAAAGACAGCAACACACCAGCTGCATGTATGCAACAGATGTCGGCTAATAATAACAACCTGCTGCGCCTTTAAGAGGATGACTGAGAAGGAAACCTAATATCTCTCCACATCGAGCTCAAGTCTCCATCAATTAACAGTGAGCCGAGAACAGGACGATATCTGAATCTGTCCCTCTGCTCTGTCTGCCAAACTCCACCTGCTTTTTGTTGTTTTTTCTTTTGTTTTGTCACACACCGGATTAAATTTCGCATTGCACCTTTAAGAAGCTGTCACCGGGATTAGAGTTACGCTCAGCGAGCCAAATCGCCCTCCGGAGGGGTTTTACGCACCGTCGGTTTCCAGGGTAGGGTCTCCTTCAACGACTTCTCCACCTGTCCCTCTTCCTCTTCTTCGCTGGTCCTGACACCGCCGGGGAGCCCTCCACACCGCGCGACATGGCCGAGACAGGGAAAGGGGTCACCGCCGGGAAACTGGCCATCAACGTCCAGAAGAGGCTCACCAGAGCGCAGGAGAAGGTAAACTTCTCTCTCAGCTGATCAGACGAGGCTCGCGTGGCAGCAGGACACCGTGTCCTCCTGTCACTGTGAAACCTAACCCCTCTACTCTTTACCTTCAAATCCTGCTCATGAACGCATTAATAACGACGCAGTGAGGGAACGTTTAATGCATCCATCAGTGGTTGTTATATATTAAGTTTTCTGCACGGTTTAAGGGGTTTTTAAGGAGTTAAATCAACCCTTACCTGAACCCCAAATGTGGGGTCAACCCTGTGACATTTAACAAAACCACCGCTGAATTTAAGTTGCGTTTAAGGTATTTTAATGAGTATTCTGCACGGTTTAAAAGGTAAAATCCCCTTAAGATTTAAATTAACCTCAACCATTAAAACTGGGGTCAACATGTAACAAAAGCACCCTGAATTTGCACTTTAAGGTAAGGGTGTTTGTAAAACCATTACAACTTTGCAGAAAACCCATTAATAACACCTTAAAATAATCATTTTAATTTCATCTCTAAGTTTATGTTCCTCTTAAGTGTCCAACTGTCACTATGAACCAAATCCCTTAAGTTTGACCTTAAAAACCCTTTAATAACGATAATAAATGGATAGTAAATTTTGAAGGTACTTTTAATGAGTTTTCTACACGGTTCAATGGTTTTTTAAGGTATTAAATGCCCTTAAAATTTACCAAACAACATGAAACCTGCCCATTCACTTAAAAGTGCCTTCATTTTCCGATCGAGGTATAAATCAGGAACAGCTTTAACACTATCTGGTATTTTTAAGCGGTTTCTACCCCTTAAACCCTCTTTTAATCCACACAGAAACCCATTTAAACCCCTTAATTTATTGCAATCTGTAAATTGTACATTAATTAAACCAAATCTGTGGTCAAACCTAAAACAAGCAACAAAGACATTTGCACTTTAATTGATAAAATACGCTGATTTCAATGTAAATCGGTGCTTTTCATAGTATTTGGTAACTTTTAAGGGTTAAGTAAAGTTTTTTTATCCATTAAAATAACCTTGAATTGATAATTAGGGGATTTGAAAATTCTACTTCATTAAGGGCTTTTCAAATTAAGGTGATTAACTGTTTTAAGGGGTAAATTAAGGAGTAAATATGGTATTTTAAGGGATTCTTGTTTCATCGTAGAAGGAACTGAACCCTCAACAAGCTGCAGGGCTGCTGTGTAGCTGAGGAAATAGTTGATTTACATGTTAAAGTATTAAAATCAGTTATGATGCATTCACTGACCTGCTTTACTACGTTTTGTACTACTACTACGACAATATTACAAGAAGAAGAAGAAGTCCTTCAATTCATCTAAATAGTCAGTTTCAAGTCAAAGGTTTCTCAAACGTAACAGTGAAAAGTAGAACTGGATTTCAGAATAAAAGTTCTCATGTGCAGAGTTTAGTTTAGCTGTTGTGCGAAGACCTTTTGTTTCCAGTTTGGGGGATTTTCAAGTTTTCAGATCAGTTGGAAAGAAAGAAAGTAACAATTCTGCTTTACTGCTCTTTCTACTTCTAATACTACTACAACAATACAAGAAGAAGAAGTTCTCAAATTCAGCAAGATACACAATTTCATGAAAAGATCTTGCATTCAAAGTTAAATAGAGTAAATAAGTACTAGTAGTAAAAAGTTCTCAGGTATCTAAAGGAAAAGGCTGTTTGGTGGAAACTTTGCCGTTTGGGTTTTTATTTTATGCTTTTAGATCCGTTAAGGAAGCAAACGATGAGGAAAACACCAGCTGAAACACAAGATTTGTTACCTGACATCAGCCACTGTTTTGTCACATTTAAAGTGAGACGTTTCTTCGCTAACTGACCAGTAACTGCAGAGTAAAGATTACAGTACGGACCGAGCGCTAAAAGTGAGAGAATGAAACCTGATCAACAGCCTGTGTTCAGCTCTCTGTCTCTGAGTTATTATTGTCTGTCCTAATCACTCTTGTTGCTTAAGCCTGCTGAGGTTTTACCCTCTAATCACCTCAGCACCACACCAGGAGTGCTGTCACTCAGTCAGACTGACAGTCATTTTTGTCTGTAATGTACATCTTAAAGTTATCTTTTCTAAAATCGTTACAAATCCCCATAAGGTTTGGTTAAAGGAATTGTTCAGCGTTATTGGGAAATATGGTTGTTCTTTCTTTCCAAGAGTTGGATGACACGTTCGATATCACTCTCATGTCGGTGTGTTCAGTACAGAGCTGGAGTTAGGAGGCGATTAGCTTAGCTTAGCATAAAGACTGGAAGCAGGGGGAAACAGTTAGCCTGGCTCCGTCCAAAGTTCAACAATACACCAACACCTCTAACGCTCACTGATTAACACGATGAATCTTGTTTATTTAATCAGTGCACAAACTGAAATGTAAAAACCACAGTTACATTATGTGCCAGAACAACAGTGAATCCGTCCGCGCTCGCTGCAGCGTCTCCCACTGCAGCGCAGGTTTAATACGGTCAGTGAGCTCAGCTTTTAGTTGTGCGCATTCAAAACTTTACTGAGGTAAAAGTCCAAAAGTATTAGCATCAAAATACACTTAAAGCACCCAAAGTAAAAGTACTCATTATGCAGAGCGGCCCATTTCAGATGAATATATGTTTGTATTATAGTTATTGATGCGTTAATGTGTGTGATGATGGTTTTAGTAAGTTACTGTCTAATTTAAATGTTTCATATGTGAACAACTCAGTCTTTGTGCATCATGTGCATCTGTTTTTATTGTGCAGAAGGACTATAGAAAACAAAATGGAGCTCATTTTCTGTATCAGACAGCACACTGAACAAAGACTGACAAGTTGCACAGTTTCAGCAGGAAGTGGTAAAATACCAGAGACTTTCACTTCTTAGATCAATTGTATTCAACATAATCCTATTTTAACATCTTAAATGTACATAAATATACCAGAACGTGTTTTTGAGCCAGAAACAGAAACGATTCTCAGCATTACAAGATGTCAGGTTGTCTCTGCAGAGCTCCACATCAGCTCCTAGATGCTCAGAAGTGCTCACGAAAAGTGCTTCCTGTTGGCTCTGTAATGATTGTTGTTATTTTAAAGGCATGTTCTCAGTTTTATTACTGGACATTTGGGCTGTTTGTAATGACGTTAAGAGGAGTTTATAGTCTGTGATTACACACTTACTGCACTTAGTGTTTTCTAAGGTTGATTGTTACATTTTGTGGAACCAATTTGACTGATATTAGGTGAAAAAACACTAAATATATTCAATTAAAACGGAGGGAATTTAGTCTTCTCTACCGAAATTACATACCTGGCACCAGACCAGAGTATTTTTAAAATACACTGAATATTGTGAAGCGTTTGGTTGATGGATGGCCAAACATTTCTTAGGTGAAAATCTTGGCTATGGCCCAGCATTGAAATGTATCTCAAAGCCTTGAAATCCAGGAATTCTTCAAGGATTTTTCTCTTTCATGGATATTTATCTCGGGGAAATCAACCTGCAGAAGGTAGAAAAGTACAAATTGAACTCTTCAGTGTTCAAATGCAACACAAATGCAGCGTTTGAAGCCGGTGTGACAGACTTGGAGGCGATACTGAGCCCTTGAGTCGGAGTTGCTGGGAGTAAAGAGGAAGGTCAGAGTATCATCTTCCCTCTGAAGGCCTACTGAGGTGGAGGAGGGGAGTGTCGGCTTCAGCTGTCTGTCTGCTGGCACGCTGCCCTCCACCCCTCACCTCATCCACCTCTACACTCTCTTACTTTATGGTTTTTACACTCCAGTGTCTCTCCTGTCCTGTGAGGAAGCAGGAAGAGGCTCAAAATAATGACAAAGATGAAAAACGTCTTTCAAATTTAAACACAACACTGGATATCCTGTTAGGAAATGACTTGTTCTCATATTGTAGTACATATCTCAAAATTGTATGGCTCTATTCTCATGGTATCATGACTTTTTCCTGTAGAATTACAACTTTATAAAATTATATTAGCTTTTCTTCAACTTTAACTGTTGTTGTATCAGAGAAGTGAGGACAAAAGAAGACCTTATGAAGCACAGAAGTTGGTTAGAAAAGTGTGAAGCTGCAGTAGGATGAAAATTCAAACCAGCAGAAGCCTCGAAGCTTCGATAGAAAGACTAACAGCAACGAGCAGCGGTTTCACTACTCGTAGAGCTCTAAAAATAGCCTCCAGTCATCAGTCTAATGTTGATTCTGTGCAACAGTTTGTGATGTAATGAGCAGACTTTTTCACATATAGTTACATGCCCTTATGTATTGCTGTATTTACTCCTCTTCATCATCATACTGGTCGTGACGTGAGAGATGGTCTTACAACTTTACAGTTTGTGTGTTTCCTTGTTGAGCTGCTGTGGAAGTGAAGCAACACAAAGATTATCGTGTTAAAAAAGACTGTAGTGTTAGAAGATGTCCACTTGATTTGTCTAACTTAAGATGAACTTAAAACCCCGCCTACTGTCACACCTCCACACACCTGAGCGATCACGTGGGGGTAAAGTGGGCGTGTTTGTCAGACTGTCGGTTTCCAGAATGCATTCTCACGCCTTAAATGATGATTAATGCTGAAACAAGTTGAACCCTCCAAAGTATATTTGCACTTTACTTCCTGGCTTCTTTGATTTCACTGTTAGTAATAATTTGATTCGGACCAGCTGACAGAAGCATCTCGAGCCTCTCCTGGTGCCACCGTGGTTGTCATAGTGATGTAATGTCAACCGCTCATGAACCGGTCAGCTGTGCCACAGAGCATGCTGGGAAGATTCCCCTCGGTGGAATCCGGATGAGTGCGGTGGTGGAGTAGGGAGGAGGGGGAGATGGTGGCCTTTAGAAAGCAGCTGGAGACCCGGAGTGGTGCTGGGAGTCAAAGAGGCAGGACCCCACGACACTAACCCCCCCCCATCCACCCAAAGGTTTCAACCCCCCCTGGACCCCCCCAAAAACCACCTGACCTCCCCTCATCTTACCTTCCTTAAGCACATGAACACTTTCCCCCAAAACGATCCTGCAGACTGCTCGACAGAATAACTTTTTAAATTCACACATACAGAATACAGACATACGTAGCCTGCACACCTGTCCCTCCCTCCCTCCCAGGACTCCCAGCATGCTTCACTGCTGTGGGCGGGGCTCAGATGTGTGTGTGTGTGTGTGTGTGTGTGTGTATCTATCTATAGCCCTCCTGGGCCTCCTTCTCATCACTCTTAATACCCCCCAAACTGCCTGTGTGTGTGCTCCGGGTGTATTTTTGGGGGTTGAAATTGAACACCGACGGGTGGTGGGCGGCAGTGGACACACACACACACACACACACACACACACACACACAGACACACACACACACACACACACACATACACACACACAATTACAGTAGTAAACTGAAGTATGTTCCATTATACCTGAGTTTACAGTAAAAGTGTGAATGCAGCACTGTCAAGTGATCTTTCCAGACTTTCTGAGAATCACCTGAATGCACCGTGAAACATTTGAGTGGAACACAATGAGACGGACACTGAGGGCTAGAAAGGAAACACCAGTTGTGTCGTCCAAATATAGGTCCGGATTTTAATAGATGCAACTGGTTAAATGATCCAAACCTCAGCAAAGGCTTTGAATCTGCTCCCTGAACTCAATAAATAATATCCATCCATCCATTGTCTATACCGCTTATCCTCTTAGAGGGTCGCGGGGGGCTGGAGCCTATCCCAGCTTCAATAAATAATATTAACAATAATAATAACCTTTATTTATTTAGCGTTTTTACAAAGTTATTCACAGCTGAAACAGAAAAAAGACACAAGACAGTATTAAAGAAAAACAGACCAAAGTAGCATAGTAGGTATAGCATATATCATATAGATAAGTATATATGCATAATGAATATAATTAAGCATAATGTTTATATAACAGGAACACTGATGCATCAGTGTTAATAATGTCAGATAGAATCAGATATCACAGGGGACAAGTACTTTTACTTTGATACTTTGGGTGCATGTAGCTGATAGTACTTCAGTGGGATGTTGAATGAAGGTTGTAACAGGCTATATTTCCTCTGAGAGCTATATATATAAACAGGCTCTGCTGGATAAAAGCGGTGTGTGTGAGTGAGCAGGTGTGTATTGCAGCGGTGGGGAAGTCCCCGTCGTCGTGTTGATCGTGGGTTGTGTATCCGTCACAGGATTAGGATGGCAGGTGGTGCTGGTGCTGGTGGCGGCGGTGGTGCTCGCAGTCAGTCATCTGATCAGATTAGCTGCTGACCTTGTCCAACTAACAACAACATGATTTGTCGTCTTTCTCTAATCCGCCCTGCAACACTATATAATGATTAATATCTAAAGTTTCATATGAAACTGAACATGAAATTAGTTTATAATATTCAAATCTGACTACTGCAACCCTTTTATTATTCTTTTTATGTTGGATGGAAGCAGACTTTATCATGCAACAGAGGAAATGAAAGAGGCAGACTGATGTCAGTTTACTTTTCCTCAGAAACATTTTAATGAAATAAATATCAAATATAGGTATTATATGCTTTCAAATAGCTTGAAGGAACACACGCTGCTCTATCAGGTCACTGAGGCTTTGACCTTTGACCTCCAGGAGCCAGTAACATCGACCAGACAGGAGCCGGGAGGTTTTTCGTAGCAGTTTAAGTGTCTCACTCCTACCAATAAAGGTATTTCTGGTGATTGTGAAGACAACTTAAAGTTTCAAATTGTATTAAGTATCAGTGTTTCATTAATCTGAATTCACACACACACACACACACACACACACACACACACACACACACACACACACACACTCACACACAGCTGGTATGAACGGCAGACGGAGGGGAGACACATGGCTTTGACAGGCGGCCTGAAAATAGACACATACATGCCTCCAGTTATCTGAATAAAGCACCCTGAATGAAATGAGACATGCATGGACAGACTGATCGACTGATCGATTGATACTCCTGTCGTCTCCTCTGCAGGTCCTGCAGAAGCTCGGCAAAGCAGACGAGACCCGAGATGCTGCCTTTGAGGAGATGGTGGCCAACTTCAACAAGCAGATGGTCGGGAAACATTTTCCACCTTCTTTTAATCAGGATTTCATTCCTGAAAACACATTTTTCAGCCAACACAAGGAATTTCTGCAGTGGATTGAGTGAATTACTGTAATATTAAAATTGCCATTTTAAAAGTATCTTTTGGGGGACTTTTTGCCTTTGAGGGACGAGAGGAAATTACTCTTTTTAGAGATCTTTGAAGGCTATTTTAAAATCCATCCTGTTAGTTTTAGTTTATTTTATTCTCACTCTCAATCTCTCCTCTTCTTCGCTCGCTGTGTTCACTCTTTCAGGCAGAAGGCACCAAACTGCAGAGAGACCTGAAAGCCTACCTGACAGCAGTGAAAAGTGAGTGTGTTTGTGAGCATTTGCACTGATGCTTACACACCCAGCTGTGATCTAACATCATATATAAAGCACAGCAGCTGTAAACTCACCACTTTGGTCAGTTGCACTGTCGCTATCCATGCTGTAACTCATTAAGTCAACTGTGATTAAAACGTTGTCGCAGAAGGTTGAGCTCATTTAATTCATTTTTTAAACTGTAGGTGGTTTAATCTCGTGTGTCCGGTCCAGCACAAGCAGCCAGGTGTAGTTCCTCTTCAGGCTCTGCAGGGAAGCAGACTTCCTGACGCTCCTCTTGTCTGTATTTGTGTGTTTCAGCGATGCACGATACGTCTCGGCGGCTTCAGGACTGTCTGGCCGACATGTACGAACCTGACTGGTTCGGCAAAGAGGAGATGGACGCGTTGACAGAGGTCAGACCAGGAAACTGTTTACTGAAGCACACAAAATCAGGAGAAAAGAATAAGAGATCATTTACTACTTCTTTTTCTCTTCTTTCTGCCATGACGGTCTCTGCTTCCTCTGCCTCTGTCTGTTTCAAAAGCTGTAACAGTGAGGGTTCTTTAGCTGGTGTTGAGAAGAAATATAAATGATTTGTGCATCTTAAATGTGATATTTGCACATTAAATTAAGGCAACTGAATGTCCTTTGTTTTTCATATTCAGACGCGTTCATGTTACACATTGTGGTATTTATCGTAGGTTAAATCATCTTCTGTTTTATGACAACATTAGTTTCCTGGACATTTATGTTTGTGATTGATGCCTTTTTGTCTTGAAATACTGAATATCAGGGAGACTTACTCCTTCTTTTCCTGCCTGCTAACACACTTTCTCTTTCTTAACTGCATGCGTCTCTCCTTCCATCCTGAAGGAGATGATAGAGAAGGAGATGGACAATAACTTGGAGGTAAAACGTAGGAAGCATCCAGTGTTTCCCGTAGGTCAGGGAGGGTTATTTTAATAACCACAGACTGATTAGTGAAACATTTAAAATCATGACGCACCAAAAAACTAAATTGTTGGATGGATCCAAACTTATTTACCACTAATGGGACATTTGACGATCGTATGGACAAAGGAATGTAAAAGATTCATATAAAGGCCGTCGGAGCGGTGCAGCTGTCGTCTGTTGGGGGTAAAGAAGTTATTCTGGTGGTTATCACTTCCAGTTTGGCTCCGTGTGGGAAACACTGGTTCAGCTCTGCAGTAGAGGAAGTAGTGGTTGGTTTTAGAGCGTTTAGTTTCTTGTCAGCAGGTGCTTTAACACCTCACAGCCACATTGGTAGCTCTAACAGAAGAAAACTGATTATTTGTTAAATAAAAGAGACTGTAAGGAAAATAGTAGTGTTTCTCTCAGGTAAATGTCAATATTTAATGCAGCTGTAGCCTATAAAAGAGTTATTGTGTGTGTTTCAGGACACAGACACTCTGTGGTTAGACTACCAGAACGCCACGGACAAATCTTTGATCTCCATGGACGCGTACCTGGCTCAGTTTCCTGACATTAAGGTCTGTATCTGTCCGGGGGTTTTTTTGTTGTTGATGTGTGAAACAATCCCATCATATCAGTTTTGCAAAATAAAGATGTTCATTCATCATCCAAAATGTGTAAATGAAAGAGGATCCCCTTTTACACAAAAGATATTTGCTCAGTTTCTCATAAAAACAAGATGTTTTCATGTTATAATCCCATCTCTGTTTGTTGAGTCGTTCTGTTCTGAATGTTTAAATGGTTCTGGTTCTGCCACAGGCTCGTATAGCGAAGCGCGACAGGAAGATGGTGGACTTCGACAGCGCCAGGCATCACTTCGCCTCCTTACAGAAAGGAAAGAAGAAGGACGAGGCCAAGATCGCCAAGGTAACCACGAGTGTGTGTGTGTGTGCACATTTACGTAAGCGGATGGGTTATGCGATCTGTCAGCAGTGTGTGTGTGTTTGAGCATGTTCTGCTGCTTATACTAAAGTTTAAAGGAATAGTTCAGAGTTTAGGTGTTGACTTAAGGTGGTATGAGTTACTCATTGCAAGGACAATTCATACCACCTTAAGTCAAAATTAATTAATTTAATTTGTTAGCTAACTAACCCTTGTTATATTCATTAAAACTGACTGATTCTCTTAATTACTAAATGCTAATTAACCTGTTTGCATTTGTCTTGAATTGTTCTTGTTTGCTCTTCGTCTTTCCATTCTCTCTCTCTCTCCTCCTCCTCTTCCTCTCTCTTGCATGGTGTGTGTGGTTAGCCAGCAGCCCTGTTGGAGATGGCGACTCCCAGCTGGGCTCAGGGTTTGATATCAGCCCACCAGGTGGCTCAGACTAACCTCTCCTACAACCAGGTGAAACTCTGGTTCATCACTGACTCCCCCTCCTCACCTCAAATCTGTCAGCCTGGTCCTCTGCAGGCTCTCTGCACATGATCCGCGTTGTTGGGGATCCTCTGACTCTTCCTCCAGCGCCACCACAAGGTTGACATTTGTAGTTTTTAGTGAAACTATCAGATGGATTGTGAAGTTTGGTTCACACATTCATGCCCCCCTAGCGCCATCATCAGGTCAAAGGTTTTATTTTTTTTATGACCAAATACCTGCAGAACTAATGACCTCAGCTGCACTTTGTGCTAATTAGCAAATGTCAGCATGCCAGCAAACTTAACTAAGATGGTATACATTAAACCTGCGGACGTTAGCCCGAGGCAGCTCCTTCTCTTCGCTCTCTCCGTGCTGATCATGTGTAGAGAGCCTCACTATAATTTGATCCCCAATCCAAACTACTGTTTACATTGTTTTTGTGTCATAGCTGTCCGTGCATCTGACAGAAACATCCTTTTATTTACTTTTCATCGTTATTCAGACTTGAATGCTGTCAGCATTCACATGCCTGTAGTTATTGAACCCTGTATGTGTTTGTCTGCATGTACGTGTGCTCATGAAAAACTGCCCTTCTTAAACAATTAGTATTACACACACACAGAGTACAGATATATTATTATTGTCTGTGTGTGTGTGTGTGCGTGTGTGTGTGTGTGTGTGTGCGTGTGTGTGTGTGTGTGCGTGTGCAGGCGGAGGAGGACCTCGGCCGAGCTCAGAAGATTTTCGAGGAGCTGAACGTGGAGTTACAAGACGAGCTTCCATCACTGTGGGACAAGTGAGACACTTTTTTCTTCTTCTACAAAACCTTTAATGACGACCCGGCCCAAGTGTTTAAAACGTGTGTGTGTGTGTGTGCGCGCGTGTGCGTGTGTGTGTGCAGTCGTGTTGGCGTCTATGTTAACACATTCCAGGGCCTGGCAGGTCATCAGGAGAAGTTCCACAGGGACATGAGCAAGGTGAGTCAAGCTTTCAGCGAGTGATCGATTAAACTAATAGAACTGATAGAGTGATCAGTTGATGTATTGATCAGTCAGCCATCTTTATCTGCTCTGTGTGTCTCCTCAGCTCAGCCAAAACCTGAACGACATCATGACCAAACTGGAAGAGCAGCGGCAGCTGAAGTAAGTCAACAGGACAGAGTTTTCAGTCCATCACTTTTGATTTTAAAGATTTAACGACATGTAGAGCAAATGAGAGTAATCACACCTCACACCGCCCCCTACTGCAGAAAAGGTGGTACTGCAGCAGCAAAGGCAGGAGATGGTGCCAAGAGGTAAAATTCTGCTGCACTTCAATCCTCATGTGATCCACACAGGCTGAGCATGTGGCGCTTTGCTTCATTTTTATCTAAAGAATTAACTCATCGACTACAGGCACTTTTGTCAGGAACTGCAGGAGATAGAAAACTAACGCAAAATACATTTTAAATGTTAAAACGAAAGTGTTTAGGTCAGGTAGAGGCAGCTGCACTAGTAGGCCAAGTGCATTGCTCAAGAGCAGCTTCAATAGGTGTTGAGGGAGAGAGAGCAGCTCTGCAGTTCTGGGATTTAAACCTGTAACCCGTTTTGCCTCTCTAACTCTTGTGTGACACTTCCTGTCTGCTTCATGTTTTGTTTATACCTGACAACAACGTTCTGTGTATGTGGTCACGTCATGCACGTTCAGCTCTGGATATCTGCCGCCTGCCGTGTTTCCCTGCAGGTTAACCTGTTGACATGCAGTAGATGTTTGTTTAAAGCTTTTTGTCGCCCTCGTGTGGAGGGAGCTGAGAACTGCATGTGTGATGAGTTTGACTCTATCTGCTGTCTTTCTCTCTTCTTCACTATCTGTGTTACATCACTTCTTTGTCCCTATTTTCCTGCTCATATCCACCTTTTTTTGTCTTTTCTTCCTCTGGCTCATTTCTCTCTCTCCTGCCTCTTTTTCTTTCTCTTTCTCTTAGTGAGGAAGCCAACCACAGCGAGTCGGCCAGCTCACCACCAAAGGTAAAAACAACCACCAAACAACACACTTGCTCCCAGTAAAACTGACCTGGCCACATGAATGTATGAACTGTATGTATATTTATCTTATTGATGAAGTTGCAATATGACAATGATGTTGACGAATGGGATAAAAAGGAGCTTTTAGCACAACAGCTTCATTGCACAAAGCACCCAAAACACCCAGATACAATGAAGAGATCAGCATCAAATCAAGCAGAACAAGAAGAAAGTGATGAGGGACTGAAGGCCTCAGTACGCTTCAAAGGAAGTCTGATTGTCTAACAGCATCTAAAACCCTCTTTCTGACATCAGACTAACCTTTAAGCCACATAACATTTTGCGTGTACTAATGTGTCTCTGTCTTCCTCACTTCTTTTGCATGCGTGCACGTGTGTGTTGTGTGGTTTTGATTTAACCCTCCTGGTGGTGCAGAGGCCCGGTCCTCCTCCCAGCCGGCCTCCGCCCAGACTGACGCCGTCCCCGGACCAGAGACAGCAGCATGGCGTCCTGTTTGAGGACGAAAACACAGACTCCGCTACCACAACGACACAGCAGGTCAGACTGATTATTCTACCTCGACATCCTGGTTACTTTTAAAAAGATCACCTGCGGACAGACAGTAATACAAGATAAACAGAAATCATTTCTGCTTGGTCGGCCGGGACATCCGTAGACAACTATAGGCTGCTTTGAATGGGAAGGTCACTTAGAATAACTCACTAAACTAGAGTCTGACCAATATATTGGAAGAGCTTATCAGACAACATCAGCCATTATTTTATTTGGATTTTAACCGCCCTCAAATATCTAAATCAGTATTGGCCTCAAAGATCCAGTTGAGCTCTACTAAGATAAAATGTCAGGACTGCGTTCTGTCAGTTAATGCTAGGAGTAGTTGGCTTTATAACAGTTGATTCCAGCTCCATTACCTGAGGTCTTTTCACTGAGTTGATTTCTGCAGAAAACGTGATGCTTCACATCGACAGCATTACTTCCCGCAGATAGTAACCTCCTAACCTGAGTGTATGTATGTATGTATGTGTGTGCGCGCGCATATGTGTGTGTGAAGCGGTGTGAGCCCTGGTCAGGGGTGAACCTGCTCGACTGGGATGTGGAGGTATTACAGCCCATCACATCTCCAGCTCCCGAGGTGGGTGTGCTTTGTTAAGGTCAAAGGTCGGCGGAGTTCAGTCAGAGCTGAAGGGTTGAAGACTGTGTTTACATGCAGTTTAAAAAGCCTGTTATCTGTATTTCATTTCACACTGAACCGACCTTCTCACAAAACCAAAAAGGGTCGAGAGCGTCTTAAAAAGAATAGATATAATAACCGTAGCTACCACAGAAGATACTAAAATATGGAGGTTTGAGTCCCGAAAAGAGCAGTTTAGGTTCTAAAATTGACAGGGACTATGAGTTTTTAGGCTGCATGTGAAAACAGTCGCTGTCATGTCAAATATTTGTGTGAGTGTGTGTGAAACAACCCCCTAGTTTTTGCTTATTTGAACTTGCATGGCTTTGTGCGTGCAATTGTTTGTTTTGCTTGATACTTATTAGCTGATCAGATTTATTGATGATGGTGATTGATAAAATGTATATGTAAAAGGACCCTGACAGGAGCAACAACCAGGCAGTCTGTCTTTACAGCTTTTAAATGCTTTTAGTTGGTTCTGCTTTTGATTTTTTTTAAATTTTTTTGGATTTAGAATTTATTAGTTCTTTCTTTACAGGTTTATATTACAAGCGTAAAATAAATCGGCAAAAAAGAAGAGGAAGAAAAATAATAAGAAAAATGAATCAGAGTTGAATAATCGATTAGTGCATCTGCAACTGCTTTGACAATCCTTTAAATTGCGTTTCAAGCAAAAGCTGCAAAACATTCTCGGGTTTTGAAAAATTGACTCCCATAAAACACACTGGATTCACGTGTGCTACGCTAATGTTTTATGTGTGAGTAAAGACATTGATGACGGCTTCTTGCACACGTTGATCTCACTACTTGTCTTGTCTCTTACTGCCCCACGGAAGGCGCCATCATGGGACTCATGGGTAAGCATGGGTTCCTGTGAAATTCTCTTTTATTTCTATGATGATCATGTAAAGCAAAGCAAAGGAAGATAGATGCTTCAGTTACTAGTTTACTCTTCTTTTCATATCTTTCCATCATTATGGGCTATTAAAGACAAAATAACTCTCCAACTGCATCTGTTTCCATCAAAACCTCCTTCCTTTGGCTTTATGATACCCCACACAACACCTGGTCATGACACTTTCAACCCTTGCCAACCAACTGCTCCTCTGGAATCCACTTCCTACACTACAACTTCCTCCCATCCTTCCGCCTTCCCTTCCTCTTGCTTCCAAACCCGCCACAATGCTCCACAACCCCTGACCTTTTGTAGCGAGAACAGACCGCCGCAGAGCAGGAACCCCAGGATGATGAAGACCCAGAGGAGGCCCAAGGTGGCTGGGGTTGCGATGAAAGCAACACCCAGAGCTACACCCAGCCCAGTTGGGACGATGCAGAAACGGTTCTGGGTCAGGAGAGCTGGAGCGACGATGGAGTCTATGCCACTCAGTCGTACACTAAGCCCAGCTGGGACGACAATGGCGCCCAAATGGGACAGGGTGGCTGGGGCGATGATGGAGAGGCCCAGGTAGGGTCGGATGGATAGGGAGGCAGGTGTGACCTCCGTGGGGTCTTGAAACGATCACAGATTGAAGCCTGGAATTCAAGAATTCTGGTGAAAGTCACAAAAACCTCTCTTTCTTTTTTCTACTTTGAACTCTTTTTAATGCTTCAGACTTTCTTCATTACACATCTTCCCATCACCATTTCTTTGACTTCCTTAATAACACACCTGGACCTTTTCTGCTTATTCTTTTGTACAGAGTGCGGTGACCAATGGCTCAGATGGCAAACTCCCTCCAGGATTCGTCTACAAGGTTAAATGGCTTTATGCTCCGTTATCATAATGACATGCACTTTTTAATGAGATTCTGTTTTACTGGGTCCACATTCAATGAAAACCTTTCTTTTGTCTGTATTTTTATTCCAGGTGAAAGCAATACATGATTACGCTGCCACTGACGGGGACGAGCTGGAACTGAAGATGGGAGATGTTGTGCTGGTTTTGGCCTGTGACAACCCAGATGAACAGGTCACTGACTTACACTCACTTTCACTATCAGTTTATCTGTTCCGTGTGCATTTCCTCCTCCTTTGTATTTACATCTGGGTGTTTTCCCTCCTCTTTATTATCTGTTTTAGTAGGTCTTTTTGGTTGTACAAAAAGTTGGTACTGTAGCAAAACCCTAATTAACACCCAGACAACCACTTAGCAACCAACTGATATTGTCCTAGCAACAACCTAGCAACAACCTAACAACCACCACTTGGCAACTGTTGATGTTGTTATACTTTTCTTTTACCCAAAGTTTATCCTAACCACCACATTTAAAATGTAGACGTCATTATTGACTTTTGCTTACTAAGCATGCAAACAAAATTTTAATTGTAGTTTTATATACACTGAACCCCTTGTTTACTTCTTAGTTACTCATTTATCTTTATACATTTTAAGATTTCTGCAATGAAACTTAGTTTGTGTTCTGTCTTCCTGCAGGACGATGGCTGGCTCTTGGGTGTGAAGGAGTCTTACTGGGTGCAGAACAAAGATATTTCAGCCAAAGGCGTTTTCCCTGAGAACTTTACTCAGAAGGTTTGAGGTTCATGCCACATAAAGATTCTGCCCCCCTCCTCAGCCCCAAACTCCTCAGATATCTTATCTGGTGAAGACATGGTGGAATCATCACTAAATGTCTATTTACACAGCAAAATGTATTGGTACATGATTAGAAATGTGAACTGTACATCTCAGTGGCTTTGATACCAAATTATTTCTTTGTGCAGTTGAAAACAGTGCCAGTTAACACACTTACACAAACCAAATTGAATGTTTTAGTTAAAAGATGATAAAGAAGTAGGTTTTGCCCCGACTCACTACCTTGTCACAATCATGTAAAATGTTTTAGTCAAATTGAACACACAAATTTGAATTTATTAATTTGTTTTTGTTTTGATTTCTTATTCCTAAATTATTTATATTTTTTCTGAACTCAAATGAAACACAAAACAATATGTTGGTAATATTTAAAAAGGAGAAATAAGTCATGGGTGGTACTGTATGAATGTCAAAATGTTTTATGTTGTGTATTGTTATCAACGGTTTTTGAAAAAATGATGTTTTATGAACTTTTCACAGCTCCTTGCATGAAGCATTTGATTGTATTGTCATTTACTTTGTAACACAACAAACACTGTGACACCAGGTGGGATTGCTCTATGAAGTGTGGTGGTCTGAAAAATGCAGGTGTCCTAGAATAGAGCCCTGGAGAACACCACAGAAATAAACAGTATGTTTGCAGGGCTTTGCCTTGCATTATCAAAATCTATTACAGTTTCTTGGGCTTGTAGGATTATCAAAGGGAACAGTAGTTTTTCATTTATTTTATTGGCCATTTTGAGGACATGACTTGATGTGTGGCTTAAATTTTCTAATGCAGATATGGTTTTATTTTGACTTTTGAATCATCTTTTCATAGATGGATGAAATGCAAAACCTTATCATCAAACTCAGCTGCTGATTTTTTTTTCCTTCATCTTCTTTAGTTACCACTATTTATAACTCATTACCACTAGTCTAGATGGCATAGGTTGAGACAGGATGTGTATTTAATTTAACTCTTTTTAAACATTTTTCATATGAATTTGATTATGGATCTCTGTGCTCTCTCTGACTAGGCCTTCAGCCTTTTGTTGCGTAAAGGATAACACTGGATCACTACTGTGCAGACACATTTATTACAGTGTTTTTTTCTAGTAACCAAATATTCTGCAGAAACCAAAGTTAAACTCATGCAAAAGGTATTTTCACATTTTGTGGAACGAATGAATAAGGAATCAGTCCAAGTGGTAACTAATGCACCATCTGTTGGATCAAAGCAGTGTCATTAAAGATGAATGAAACAAGGTCTGCTGTGTCAGTGTGTTATGTTTTTACTTCATCCTGAATCTGTTGCTGCTGTTTTTCCTTTGTACAACACCAGGTGGCGCTGTGGTCACGATTCAGTTTCTCAGCTTTAAAAGTTTTGCAGAATCAGGTTTGAAGTCAGTTCAGTCTGGCCCTCTCTAAGAGCACACCAGTAATGTGAGATCATAACATTTCTTCTCAGCTTTCCTGGTTATAAATACGAGTGATGCTTACTCATTATGATCATGTCTTAGAAATCTGCAACAACAAAATTTTAGGAAACAAACTGCTTTAGATTAAAGGAACTGGGTTTAATGTAACCCAGTTTTAACAGCCTTCATTTTACATAACCTAGTTATCCTGAACTTGGTTATGTATTAAGTATCAGTTACCAAACCAACCCATGCTGACACACTGCACATCAGCCTGGCCTCAGGCCCTGTTCTGTAGCTAATCTACATTACTGCTGACATTTTGAGCTTCATGCCAGTAACAGCAGTGTGACCTTCGATGTTTCTGTAACAACACGACACCCAATCATGCGGAAAACACAACAGAGCAGCCCAGCCGGGCCTCATGGAGAGGGGAAATCAGGGGCGGCTTCCTCCACTCCAACAATAGATCAAACAGCAGTGAGGGAGCAGGCCTGGAGATCTGATCATACAGAATCACAGAGATTACATTTAAACATCCTAAATGTCCAATTCTGTATCTATTTTAGAGTAGTTCATAGAGCAATCAACTTGTCCATCAATAAACATGTTACCTACTAATATTTAAAGAACCATACCGGTGTTTTTACGTCTTAAAACTGCTAAGCAGTTGTCTGTTTTTATTTCTGCATCTATTGGAAAAGGTAATACATTCTGTCTTGTAACAATCAGAGGCCTAACAGGAATGTTGCAACCACCACCTCCCCATTGTGTGCTGATGCTCTGGTCTATGTGTACTCCAGCTATCAGAGTGTTTGCCATTGAATGCAATGCACACACATCAGCTGACATCCGAGAGCAACAAGGCCTGAGAAAAGAGTAACTAGGGAAACTAAGTGGGATTGTGTTCTGGCACTCCTTACTAGGCGATGCAGGCAGTTTGTCATTACGTCTCTAGGGTTACCTTCAGAAGCAGAGGTGAAACATATAACAGCCATTTCAACTCAAACAATAGATCCATTGATATAAACACAAAAGTTTTTGTCACTAACTAGGATTTCCTCAAGACTTTCTCGCTTGTCAGGAAGGAAAAGGCTCAAGAACATCACTGGAAAAACAATACTGGTCTAAATCTCTTGGGGGAAATTCCTTGGGAGAAATCATTATCCTTTGTTAATCTTTAGCTTTAAGTATTGCATGCATCCACCCTACTAAATATGACTGCCAAGCTCCTTTTCTCTTTCTGTGGGGTAATGAAACTCAGATCACATACATCGATGCTCTGTAACCTGCTGGAAAAGAAACATTGATCTCAAATGGCACCTGCCTTTGAGAGAAGTGTGCTCTAATGTTATCCCCTGGCTAATTTTGCATTGCAAATGAATCTCGCCCAAAGTGGTGATGCAACGATGATCCGTAACAAAAGCCTATTCAGGTCACTCTGGGGAGGTATCTGTTTTCTTTCCTCTGCAAGACAAGATAAGAAAACAGAGGCTCCTAATGTGCCATGTTAACAGGACCAAGTTTTAATTTGAACAGTGTGCCATTAGAATTTATTTTTTTCATCTACACAACCTGTTTTTGTCTGGTAACCTAAAGGTCATGAGTTTGATTCAACAGCAGTCAAACAACAGCCTGTTTAAGTGTCCTTGAGCATGTTTGAACCCCTACCTGTTCACTGCAGAGTAACAACAACTAACACGCTTTAAATCTAAAATGTGAAATTTGAGGAGAGGGCGAGCAGTTATGGGTCACATTTCACAGCCACTCTGGTCATTGTTGGTGGTTACTCATCTGTTTAACAACAGCTGTTGTTCCTTATATCTGAGCAGGGGAGCATACCAGTTGATTTTCTTTTTTTTGTGCTCCTCCTCCTCATCTTTCATCAAAGGAGATGGTGTTTGCTTCTCCAGCTCCTCCAGTTACCACAACATGCCAGGCTGTTGCCTAGTGATGCCGCGCTATAAAGCAGCTCCCTGCACTTGTACGTGATACAACATCCCCTGCCACTCATCTCAGGTGACCAAGGGACTGCAAGCAACGGAAACATGGTGAGAACCTCTTTGTTTTATGGTTAAGTTCCACACATGAGCGACTCTACATGAGTTATGTGAAAAACACCTCAGAAAGACATGTTTGTTTTATTTTGATATATTGAGTGCTACACAGTGGTCTGGGTTTAGCCATATTAGCTGCAGAGGCAGTTTGTGACAAAAATAAAATGTAGCTGCTCGTGACAGCACTACTCTTTCTGTAAGTTGGAGACCTGCAGAGTCATTGTATCGTGTCATTCTGTAGTTAGATCCCTTCATGGCAAAGTTGTCTTTTGGGAGATTTTTAAATCTGTCTCCTACTTACCTAAAGAAAGACACGCTCTTTGATGCCTTTTTAAAATGTTCCTACAACCAATTTTGAACATACTGTATGTTTTATAATGGGATCACTCTAGCTTGGCTCAGTTACTATGTGTCAATGGGATTGAGTAACAGCTCCCCTCTTAGGGGAATACACCTCAGCACTAGGTTTAATACATGATCTTGATTACTGTTTTTGTTGGAACTGATGTTGCTAATTGGGATGCACCAGTACCAATATCTTTTCCCCAGACTTATACCTCACTACGTGCAGTACAATACTTGTGATAAAAAGTACTTGAGTAAAAGTAAAATTACCAATTTTAAAAAATACTCAAAATGTACATGTACAAAAAAAACAACAACATTGTTACAGTAACCAGAGTAAAAGTAATTAGTTACATCCACCCCTGCAACTTTGCTACATTTCAAGTTGCATCAGTTACAAAGTAAAAATGAAAGTCACCTGAAAAAGTTAAAAACGTGTGAGAGAGGAACAAAAGAAAGGAGCCAAATCAGCAGTTGCAGCAGAGAAGAAGAAGCTGCTGGTGTGTCTGCGGCCGCAGGAGGGCAGAGCTCCAGAGAGGTGACACTGCACTCAGTTGACTCTCTGGAGACACATGTTTATTGTGTACGTTCACTGGCCGAGTGTCAGGGGGATGTGGAGGGTGTGGTCGGTGCTAGCAGTTAGTGAACAGGACAAAAATGCACAACAATGCCATCAAATGGATGGGGAATGGTTATGGTTGGCATCATTGTACCTCTGCATTGTTAAAAAAGGTTGCATCTACCTTAAGTAATCACGGATTTAATGCATCACTTGGGAGCACGCAAAGTGACTATTTGGAACTCAGTGGCATCATTTTTATGTAAGGTAACACAAATATTAATAACCCTAACTTTTAAAAACTGAGTTGGTGGCCTGTCATAACTTCATGAATGTAAATGATAGCAGAAACACTGAATTTTACTGTTTTTGGTCTTGCCTGGCCAACACCCAATCCTCTAGCAGCTGACTGATGGTTTCTTTCATTTAAGAACGTTAAGTAATTTTGTTTTAAAAAATTGTTTGTGAGAAGTTCTGACATCTGAACCCACTTGTTCTTGCAGCGTGAATGTATCTCTGTCCATGTCGGCCAGGCCGGAGCTCAGATAGGCAATGCATGCTGGGAGCTCTATTGCCTGGAGCATGGCATTCAGCCGGATGGTCAGATGCCCAGTGACAAGACCATCGGAGGAGGAGACGACTCCTTCAACACCTTCTTCAGTGAGACTGGAGCTGGCAAACATGTTCCCAGGGCTGTCTTTGTGGACTTGGAGCCAACAGTCATAGGTAAGATCATAAAATAATTTTCTTGGCTCCAGAGACAATTAGGATACAAAAATATTGGAATGGGTCTTTCAACAAGGAATTTGATTTGTGAACATTTGATTGTATTGTACATTTTTTCCAATTACAGATGAAGTCCGTACAGGAACCTACCGCCAGCTCTTCCATCCTGAGCAGCTGATCACTGGAAAGGAAGATGCAGCCAACAACTACGCCCGCGGTCACTACACCATCGGCAAGGAGATCATCGACCTGGTTCTCGACAGGACTCGTAAACTGGTGAGTTTGTCTGTAGTTACTACATATTTCAGTTCAGGCATCATCAGTCACAGAGTAAAGATGAATTGTTTTCCTGCAGGCTGACCAGTGCACAGGGCTGCAAGGGTTTCTCATCTTCCACTCCTTCGGAGGAGGAACCGGCTCTGGCTTCACCTCTTTGCTGATGGAGCGTCTCTCTGTCGACTACGGCAAAAAGTCCAAGCTGGAATTTGCCATCTATCCAGCCCCCCAGGTGTCTACGGCTGTGGTGGAGCCCTACAACGCCATCCTGACCACCCACACCACCCTGGAGCACTCTGACTGCGCCTTCATGGTGGACAACGAGGCCATCTATGACATCTGCCGCAGGAACCTGGACATCGAGCGTCCCACCTACACCAACCTCAACAGGCTGATTGGACAGATCGTCTCCTCCATCACCGCCTCCCTGCGCTTCGACGGCGCCTTGAACGTGGACCTGACAGAGTTCCAGACCAACCTGGTGCCCTACCCACGTATCCACTTCCCTCTGGCCACCTACGCCCCTGTTATCTCAGCAGAGAAGGCCTATCATGAGCAGCTCTCAGTAGCAGAGATCACCAACGCCTGCTTTGAGCCAGCCAATCAGATGGTGAAATGCGACCCTCGCCACGGCAAGTACATGGCCTGCTGTCTGTTATTCCGTGGCGATGTGGTGCCCAAAGACGTCAACTCTGCCATCGCCACCATCAAAACAAAGCGCACCATCCAGTTTGTGGACTGGTGTCCCACAGGCTTCAAGGTGGGCATCAACTACCAGCCTCCCACTGTGGTTCCTGGAGGAGACCTGGCCAAGGTGCAGAGGGCTGTGTGCATGCTGAGCAACACCACCGCCATCGCAGAGGCCTGGGCTCGACTCGACCACAAGTTTGACCTGATGTACGCCAAGAGGGCCTTCGTCCACTGGTACGTTGGAGAGGGAATGGAGGAGGGCGAGTTCTCAGAGGCCAGAGAAGACATGGCTGCCCTGGAGAAGGATTACGAAGAGGTGGGAACCGACAGCGTCGGGGATGAAGGAGAGGAAGAGGGGGAGGAATATTAGGTTCTTTTTAGGTGTCAGTATGCTTCAAACAAATTAGTTTGCACGATGTGTCGTCCCACCATGTCTAAAGGGCAACGTGTTATATTTGCTTCCAAAAATTGACAGGCAGCAGGTTTCAGATGCTCTTAGATGATTCCACAAGCATTTTGTTTGAAGCATACTGAGGCCTTTTGTTGCCAGTCATGTTCATTATCTAATGGCATCCAGTTAGAGAAAACCTACATCTTAATAATAAGGTTATTTTTCTTTGTTTGAAAATCAACTGGTCTGGTCTGCAGTAACTGTGACATTTAGCTACTGTTAAAATGCAAATTCATGCCTAAAGGTGCTAAAATTCCTCCTAATCGTTGCCTCCTTTCAATGCTATGCTGCATAACAACAGAACTCTGTTTCACCATTTCACAGCCACTGTAAGGCTGCACTGTGTAACAAGAGAAGTGTCTGATCAGTTCAGTGGCCTTCAATGCAAGGAATTAGGAACTATAGAGTTTTGTTGAGGAATGTGAATTGTTCAGATAAAATTATTAAGACATCTACTTTACACTACACAGACAGTCAGGTGTTCTCAAATTTTATAGTGATATTCTATATTTGACAGATATTTATTAACACGTGTGAAGCCCTGAATGATCTGCAAAATTCTTGTCATATACATCTTTCCTATGTATCCTTGTCTTGAAACAATAAACTGACACATGTTTCCGTTGGTGTACTTTGTTGTCAGTAATATCATAACACAGCCCTCAAACACACTGCTTAGCTCATGCTCATTAACTCACTTCACTTCCTTGAATGGCACTAAACATTTAAGTCAAATTCCTCCTCACAGCCTTACATAACAAAAAAAACCCCTCAGGATTAGACCTGGATTATTTCATGGAGTTAGGAATAGTTTTCAGAGTTCAGTCTTCATTACTAATGAATAAATGAGAGGTGCAAATCTGTAATATTTGTAGCTTTTCATTATTCTATCTATAAGTCATATAGTCTCGATTGCCAAATTATTGGCAAATGAGCCTCCGTATTTTTGAGAAAGTGTTTTTTATTGGTAGGTTTTGGCACAAACATGTCAGTTAATGGTGTTTTAATTAATTTTGTCATGAGCTATAAATGAAAAGTAATGAATTAATGTGTTTTTAATTAGAGCCCTGTGTGGAGCAGCCACTGTGTCCTTATTGGAATTACGCTGCCTTCAGGTGCTTCTACCACATTCTGCATTTAGGAATACTTTTGAGTCTAGAGGCCTGGCTGTTTAACAAGATTTAAAGACATTTTAGAAATCCTCTATCCTGTTGCTAAGAAAATGTGACCACTGTGTTTTGCTTGTTTATTCGTCACAAACAGCCAAATGTTTGCGTGGCTGATAGATGCGTCGACTGTGCGTGAGAGGTGCTGTCGGATTCAGTTCTGACGCAGCTAAACGCTTGGAGCGGACATATTCCGGGCCGCGCCTGAATGCGGCAGCGCCTAACGTTCGCTCCCGCCGAGTGGAGATTCAAATCGTCACTTTGGCCCCGCCTCCTTGAAAAGGTATAAATAGCCCCAGCTCCGCCTCCTCTCCTCACTACTGCCTTCAGCAACCGATTCTTCACCGTCGGAAAGAAGGAGAGAAACAGTCGAAAAATGGTGAGTTTTGAGTTGCGAATACATTTAAAAACTCGATTTTAAAATATGGGGAAACGGCGGACTGTCCCTGCTGTTAGAAGAGCGGGGTTTAGGATAAAAAATGCGTCTTTCGTAAGTAACTTGATTATCTAGCGTTGATTTAATAGTTAATTTATAACTAATGTGTCATAAAACCCGTGTTAAACTAACTAAAATGTGGTTGTTCTCGTGGTCCCACGTGTGTCCGTAACGTTGTCGGCATTTCGCGGAGTGGACGGAGGCCAAACGACTGGCGCAGCTTCAAATAAAAACGGGCGAGGGAACTGGCGTCAAACGTGGCCGTTTCTGTCCGGTAACTTGCGTCTCGGTGCATAAATCGGTTCAGTAGCTTGTAGAAAACCGTGCGTGCGTGTGGCTGATGGCGCACAGACGCGACGGGCCTTTTTTTTAAAATATTTTTTTATTGTCTGAGCTGTTATAAGGCGCCATCGGATAACGCCCTGTCCGTGAACGTTACACAAAGGCAGGGCTTTGCAGTTTGCTGTGGGGGCAGGGAGGAGGGCCTCTTCCCGTCTGTGGTTCTTGCTCTCCTCCCTGTTGGGTGTCTCTCACTGGTCCGCTGTCTCTGCTCGGGAGGGGCCGCAGAGTTAACCCTCCCCGGGTCTGCAGCGAGCCGCCATGTGACTCTGCAGGCGTGATTCATCAAGCCTGCAGAAAGTCAGTCCTGGGGCTGTGATTTCCGAAGGTTACTGCCTGAAATGCCTCTGAAAGTAGATGAACGGCACTGGATTTTGAAGACAAATGAGAAAAATTATGTTTAGGATTCCTTAAATAGGAATAATACATTAATGTGCACCATTATTTTCTTAATTTATCAACGGTTTTGTCTACGAAATGTGAGAATCACAATTGCACTGCTAAATCAATGCGTTCAACTTGTCGATTAGTTAATCAAATTAGAATTAAGCAGCAGCAGTTGATGTAACTTATAAATTTTCCAGCCTGTCACAGGTGAATTAGATGCCATTGGACTGCATTTTGGACTCTTCCGACATTTTACAGACCAAACAATTGACTTCATTGACAAAATATGTGGCATGTTAATTAGGGAAGTAAGTCGCAAACCAATTAAACCAGGACAAGTATAATTGCGTGACTATTAAGACATCGCGTAAATGCTTACATCCTCATAACTATCGTTTAATAATGTCATGCTGTGGTGTTTCTCTAAATAAAATAAAACCAGGCCATGTCACGATGACGAGCAGACTCTGAGGAGTAGTTGATGTGATCTGGGTCAGTGATTGCACTGCAGAGAACGAGCTGTACAACCTGATTAACGCAAAGCAGAAACATGCAGCGTCTCATCGGTACAAATTCTGAATGGAAATTGGTTAATTGTGCATAATCGCATGTATGACAGCAGTTGGAAAGGGACAAAATTTTACTCTGCATCAAATCTCTGCAAAGTACAATGTTTGCCTCTTGTGAGAAACTGATAACTGATCTGTTCTCGACAGCGTGAGTGTATTTCAATGCACGTCGGCCAGGCCGGAGCCCAGATGGGCAATGCATGCTGGGAGCTCTACTGCCTGGAGCATGGCATTCAGCCGGACGGTCAGATGCCCAGTGACAAGACCATCGGAGGAGGAGACGACTCCTTCAACACCTTCTTCAGTGAGACTGGAGCTGGCAAACATGTTCCCAGGGCTGTCTTTGTGGACTTGGAGCCAACAGTCATAGGTAAAAAATAATTAAAAAATTTTACTAGACTGCCTTATATTCTAGGTGATGAGTATTTATTCAAGCTGTGGTGATTTATGGAAGTAATACTGCAGAAGCACATTGTGTGGACATATCTAGCCAAGATAATTGGGGATCCAGTTGGATTTCATTATCACTTGATCTCCAGGATGTTTCTTCAAATTGATAAATTGTTTAGGGAAAACTTTACAAATCTCACCACATATTTGGTTCCAACTTTCAGTGTGAGGTTTTTTGCTGCTGTGGACACGTTGGTTGGAACTATAGTCCTCCTTCCAGCTTGGAGTGAAATGGAGCACCACTGTAACCCACTATTCTTGTTCTTCGTCAGATGAAGTACGAACAGGAACCTACCGCCAGCTCTTCCATCCTGAGCAGCTGATCACCGGTAAGGAGGACGCAGCCAACAACTACGCCCGCGGTCACTACACAGTCGGCAAGGAGATCATTGACCTGGTTCTCGACAGGACTCGCAAACTGGTGAGATGAAATTATTGAAACATGTTGGAAGTGTAGCGGTTTTAATTGAGAAACTGTTGTTCCATGTTACTTAACAAAAATTTAAACAATTTGTCTTAATTGTACAGGCTGACCAGTGCACAGGGCTGCAAGGTTTTCTCATCTTCCACTCCTTTGGAGGAGGAACCGGCTCTGGCTTCACCTCTTTGCTGATGGAGCGTCTCTCTGTCGACTACGGCAAAAAGTCCAAGCTGGAGTTTGCCGTTTACCCAGCTCCCCAGGTGTCCACAGCTGTGGTGGAGCCCTACAACTCCATCCTGACCACCCACACCACCCTGGAGCACTCTGACTGCGCCTTCATGGTGGACAACGAGGCCATCTATGACATCTGCCGCAGGAACCTGGACATCGAGCGTCCCACCTACACCAACCTCAACAGGCTGATTGGACAGATCGTCTCCTCCATCACCGCCTCCCTGCGCTTCGACGGCGCCTTGAACGTGGACCTGACAGAGTTCCAGACCAACCTGGTGCCCTACCCACGTATCCACTTCCCTCTGGCCACCTACGCCCCTGTTATCTCAGCAGAGAAGGCCTATCATGAGCAGCTCTCAGTGGCTGACATCACCAACGCCTGCTTTGAGCCAGCCAATCAGATGGTGAAATGCGACCCTCGCCACGGCAAGTACATGGCCTGCTGCCTCCTGTATCGTGGTGATGTGGTGCCCAAAGATGTCAACTCTGCCATCGCCACAATCAAAACAAAGCGCAGCATCCAGTTTGTGGACTGGTGTCCCACAGGCTTCAAGGTGGGCATCAACTACCAGCCTCCCACTGTGGTTCCTGGAGGAGACCTGGCCAAGGTGCAGAGGGCTGTGTGCATGCTGAGCAACACCACCGCCATCGCAGAGGCCTGGGCTCGACTCGACCACAAGTTTGACCTGATGTACGCCAAGAGGGCCTTCGTCCACTGGTACGTTGGAGAGGGAATGGAGGAGGGCGAGTTCTCAGAGGCCAGAGAAGACATGGCTGCCCTGGAGAAGGATTACGAAGAGGTGGGAACCGACAGCGTTGGGGAGGAGGATGAAGGCGAGGAGTACTAGGTCCCTGAAACATCTGTAGCTCGCTGTGGCTCCATTAGTCCATCTATCCCAAAAAGAGAAGCCAAGCACCAAAGTGTTCTGTTGCTAGCAATATTGGACTCATTCCTTCAATTCTGCACATTCCAGTGAGCTACATGAGTTTCCTGCCTCATTTTAATCATGCAAACTAATAAAAGAACAAGGCGATTTTCTTGTACTGTGTTTATTGCAGAGCGCAGCAGATTAAGAGTCGCGTCTCATGAGCGCCATGAGGAAGTTGCGTGACACTGGTTGCACGTCTTACTGGTTTCATTTTTTGTAACTGAACAATTTCTAGTTCTTGAAACTGTTCATTTGTACTATATTTAGTTTACTGTCATATGGTAAAGAGAACTAGTAAATACACTTTTGCCCTCAATAATTACTTTACTGTCAAAATTGACTCACTTGAACTCGGCACAATGAAACAGCTGAGGCCTAACAATCAAATGACTTCACTAACGGCTCTGGAAGCAGATTAAACCTCCATTATGTATTTGGGGTTAATAGACAAGGCCTCAGTCTCTGCTGCTGTAGAGCAACAGCAGGTCGGATGGTGTGATGTTTCTGGGGTGAGCCCACTGAGATTTATAGCAGAGTATTTTATTTCTAGGTCACACCAGAGTTTCTCACAAATGGTAAAAGACAAAACAGCATTAATTATAAGCTCATGGATTTATCTTCTGGTGCCATGGATGGGAGGATGAGGCCGGACAGTTGGGGTGTGTTTAAGATAAAGCCTCACTTCTGCTAGAAACTAAACCTTGCTGGACTCCATTCTTAACACTAAGTATGTGTATTTCCACTGGCAATTTTATTTCAAAATTTAAGGACGAACCAGCTAAGGAGTTATTGGACACAAATATAGATATTAAACAATGAGAAACTGAACAAAATGCTTCTGTAGTAAGTGTATTAACTGGCCAGAGTATTTCCTGAGTGGTTGCCAGGCAACTGAAGTGTAATTGGTTACCTGAATGTGACATAGTACATGCCAGGGGTCTTTCTGGGGTTTTTGGGGCCAGTAGTAGCACCATATACATCCATGGTGTGTGTATAGAAATGGTCCTTTAAGTTGCTTATGCACATATTTTACCCCAGAGAAGATGCATAAGATGATTGGTGTTCAATACCTGATCTCCAGTTAAAGTTTTAAAGTACAGAAAGTCACAGAAGTCACATGAGTGATTGCAGCACTTAAACACGAAAAGATTTATTTAAGGTCTCACATATACAAAATAGCATTTTCTTTTATAATTTTTTTTTTTTCATTTTCTGATTTGCAACAATATATCCAGCGATGTAAAATAATCTGAATGGCACACAGAAGGACGTCGTATATTTGTATTTTCTGTTAGTCGGTGTTAGTCGTGTGAGGAGAGGAAGGGGAGCTACAGGCCGAGCAGGATTCATCCCTAACCACCCTGCAAAACATCCTATACTCCCAGGGGTCAGTATCTTTCAAATTGTAACACTCATTTCCACTTTTAGAAATTGGAGCCTTTTGATGATTAAAATCATTTTTGAGAGAACAAAACCAGACATGATGACTCAACAGCAGCACAATTTCAACAAACTTCAACCACATATGAGAGAACAAATTCAACATGGCTCAAATCGCTACCAGAACATCAGGCTGGATTTCCACAGGCTGAAGTAAAATCTGACGTTTAAATAGTCTGTGGATCATTCACGTGCAGTCAGATAGTTCAGCAACACTTTTTAGCACTTCTTGCCCTCTGAACGTCCCTGAACACATCATATCTGTGCCACAAATACTTAAAAATCAGATTTTAAGTATTTCGATGTTCCTAACCTTAAGTTGGTTTTTAATTTTTTGACATCACCATTATGTTTCAAGGAATCACCCGACGGGCAGATAGAGATGCACGTCATTCTTCGTCATGATAATCATCATCATCATAGAGAGAAAAGGCCAGGTAAGGTAGGGTCAGGGGGCAGGGTCAGTCCGTCAGACAGGAGGCTGGTCTGGGTCGTACTGGTTTCACTGGGGCAGAGCTTTGAGGATGGCGTTGACCTCCTCAGCGACGGCTGTCAGGGCAAACTCAAACTGGTCCTGGAAACAAGACGATTACAGATATTTATTCTCTGATCAAACATTTAATTAAAGTTATAAAAATCTTTTTTTTTTGTGGCTGCTTTTGTAGGATTTTATATGAATCATTTGTGGACAGAAAAGTGGGACAATATCTTAAAGAAATATGAAAAGATGTAATTCTGTTGCACATCATGTATATCAGCACCTCATCTTACTGAGCAACACCCAAATCTTAAAATGTACCAGTTTGTTGTTGTATTTATTGTTCACATTACTTTACTCCCACTTCCTGTTTGACAGTAACCCCTTTCACCTGGAGGTAACTTTTGGGTGTTGGAAAGTGTAGTTCTTCCATTAACTTGTAAATGATGTCAGTATGCATACTGAACGTATTATATTCAACTGCTGACTGCTGATTTTCAAACTTGAGTAAAGTAAATTTTGCCTGATTATTGGTCGAAACTGTTGGAAAAGTCTTTGCTTGATGTTTAATGTTACGGTCTAGACCTGCTCTACATGAAAAATACCGTAGGATTTTAAGGAGTCTAACAAAATTACAAACAAGCCAACGTCTTGTGTGTCAGCGTATCAGGATTCAGGTTTCAGGCTTTGTGGCTCATTGTGTTAGAAGACTCAGCAGTAGTTTTGAGGAAAGACTGAAAAGCAAAGAATTTTAAACATGACTACAATGCTTGAACCAATCTCTCATTCAAGGTTTGCATTTATCAGGACACAGAAGCAGTTTTAGGAATAATATCAGTTAAACCATTATATGGCCTAATATGAAACATGCTTCCATAAATATCGGTTTATTTCATTTAGTTTTTGTTATTTTCCCTTTTCCCCACTTTGCTTTGCCCAGTTCCCTCTAAACCAACCAAACCACCCAGCCAATGGGTTGTAGATGTTAGATGATGGGAACCTAGTGTGTGTGGCAGAGACCCCCAGAGACCCAGAGACCCCCATCCTGGACTGGTCACGAAGAGCTGGAGTTTCTTGTGAGTTACGAGGTCAGTCAAACGCGGCGTCTCTGTTGGGCTGCTCGCTAGCCACGCATGCGTGGCTTACAGCTAACATGCGTGGCTGTTTTTGGGCGAATAAACAAACAGTCCAGCGGTCAAAGTCGCCCGAATGACGCGAGGCGAAGATTAGAGATTGTGATCAGAAACGTGGCGTTTATATCGCTGGAGCGTCAGAGGAGATCAGGCTCACTATGTGTTAGCACTAAGCATCAGCGACGAGCGAACAGGCTCTCAAATAAACACATTTAAACAACGAAGCCGCTTGCAGTTATCTGGATAATAATGTGTTTGATCGATTGATCGCTAACAGTGGGCACCTGTGTCCCTTTCTGTGTGATAATGCACAGTTCTGTCCTCATGCGTGATCGTTTTTGCTTATGGTTTGTTATGGTAATTAATGTCTGCTGCGTGTGCAACACGTTAAGCAGCACATGATGCACCTATTTCAGTTTAATTACCGTAACGCTGCTCGCGTTGCAGACACAAATAATAAATGAAAGTAATAAAAGAAAGCTGTGCCAGCTGTGCGTAAATTACGCATATTGGAGAGTGTGCGCCAATGCCAAAGAGTAAAAAACAACCAAACAAAAACTATCAAAACAAAGTCACATCCACTTCTACTGGAGGGGCAACATTAATTATAGATTAATGGCTGATTGATTGAATAATTCCACAACTGTATCTGGCAGGAACATAGCTGGAAAGAAGTGGTGCGTGTGTCCTTTTTCTGGAGGCAATTCATAGGCTGCAACTATTGTCAGCATCTGTTTTATTTTTAAAACGTTCTCTCTCTTTTTAATGTGATGCAATTGACCACAAAGTCTGACTGTTATTCCTGTAATTGTAGGCAGATTCCAGAAATCCAAATAGGTAATTTAGTGTTTCCTAAAAATACACTTTCGTACAAGCTTAATTGTATTAAAAATGTCAACAGCCACCATTAAAGTCAAAAGGATTTCTCTATTGTGATTAAGAGTTGCTGAAGCTGGAGCTGTATTTTAACTTAAGATGGTTACTTGATTATCCAGCAACATCAGTTACATTTGAAAGGCTTTTTTCTGTCTGTAATCCAGCTTTTCCTTCTCTGATGTTTAAAGACGCAGAGTAACATTTCCCCCTCTGAATGCTTGAAATCTGTGTTTGTTTCAGTGGCTGGAAATTCTTATTTCATCAGAAAGTTTTTTTATATATATATATATATAGTCTCCACATTGGCTTTATATTAAATGTCACTATTCCTGTAATTTTTACTTTTTTACTTTACTTTTCTTTTCTACAATTTAACATTTTAATTTCAAGCCCAAATGTGTTTTATTTTCTCCCTAGGAAAAAAAATAAAGTATTTAAATATTTTTCCTAGAGAGAAAAAGATGCTTTTTTAAATTTTTATTAAAACAATGGTGGAAAAACAGGTTGAGAAACTTGACTCAGGAGGATTGATCTGAAAAATTAACGACAGAATCAATGGAAATTAAATTAAAACTTTGAATGAATTTTACTTCATTTGAATTAAATAAAATGTTATAAAATATTTGAATGTGTGCACAGTGGTTCAACTTGAAATGAACGCAACTCAAAATGCTGATCACTTTATTTTGTGTATGATGGTGTAGATGGCTGCAGGTGGACTGGTGTTTCCACGGTCGGTGGGAACTACGGAAGAGTCTTCAGGTGAGTCCAAATCCTGCGTATCTTCATAACTTGATCATTGTATTCATCAACATTATGCAATTCTCCACTTTCCAGCGTTAATGCTAACTGTGAATGTAACTCTAAATTCTGTAAAAGTTCATTATTGGTGTAGGAGTTTTACTTTAACTGTTGCATGTTAAGACAGCTGCTTTTCTTTGTCACACACTTGTAGATATTGGACCTGAATGGACGACATGTTGGAAGAAGAGGAACGTTCTGAGAGAACATCTGCTCTGTGCTGAAGCTCTGAGGTAAGATATTTTCTCACTTTCACCAGCTGCTGCGTTAAGCAGTTAATTTACCATCTAACGTTTAGTTTAAGTATTTGCAGTTGCTTTACTCTTCAGATAACTAATCTTATTCTCTAGTTTGCTGCTGCACCACAACAAATGACTTTGTACAACTATAATCTAACTATAAATATAATACATACAAGCATTATAAAGAATATTCATTGGATTTTCCTGCACAACATTCCCACACTGTTTCAGCTGAATTCTTTGCTGGTTTAGTTTTAAATGCTGCTTCTTTATTTTGATCTTTCTCCTCTGATTTTCTCCACAGGAGAAACTTCAAACCGACAGACAGACGCAAAGGGTGACAGCAAATGTTTATTCTTTTCAAAATAAAACTCTCTGTTAGGCTGGGTTGCACCAACAAGGATTCATTTTTAAACCCCATTAAATCACGGTTTAACGTTAAATTATGTTGCACCAAACTTTAAAACTAGCGTAACATTAAGAAAGATTCAATTTAAACCTCAGTTTAGTTTTGACTCCTTTAAACTTAATTGTGTTGCACCAAAAGTAACCGAAAGTTAACAGCCCCACCTTCCCCCTTATAGGCTACTTACTAGGTCCCGACAGCCTGTGAATTTATTTTATTGTTATCTATTTTAATTTGGGTAAGCATACATCTCCATATTGATTAAACTCTATTTAATTTCACTTTTAATCACTAAACTTGGATTTATTAGACCGAGATTAGTTTTTAATTGTGCAACAGAGCTCTGCTTGATTTACTCATTTTAAACCTAGTTTTGCTAAACTCTGATTGAACTAATCTTGGATTAAATTCATCTTTGTTGGTGCAACCCAGCCAGGAGAAAGAGGTTCTCACGTACCCACATGGCATGTTTTTGTAATGGTGTCTAGTTAATAATTTTTCATGTTGCCAAGGTCACCTAATGGCCCGTGGGGATTGTTTGGCAGCTATCTTGAATTGAAAATGAATCCTACAACAAACAAAGACGGTATAATGTTGATACCAGGGATCAACATTATACGAAAAAGTGGGTTCATTTGTATGTTGTCGGCTCATTATCTTTAGACATCAATTCAAGATGGCTGCTCTTCGTGCTAGACTGTCGCTAACAGTTTAAGACTCATTAATCACTAACTTGTGTTGCAGGGTCATAAACAGCAGCTATTGTTTTCACAAATTAATGAAAAGCAACTCTACTGTATAACCCCCTGCTTCTGCCTCTCCGGAACCTCGGAGGATGACCCTCCAGGTCTCCTTCCTCCAGGTCCTCCTCCTCCAGGTCTCCCATACACCCACCCCGGGGGAGACGTCCTCCACCTCCAAGGAGGAGGAGGACCTGGAGGAAGGAGACCTGGAGGGTCATCTTCCGAGGTTCCAGTGACTCGGCGACGGGCTGGATTCGAACCTGGCCTCGCAAGCTGACGCACCGTTGCGTCTTCGAGACCAGATCCTAACCCAACACGCCACCGCGTCACCTTCCCGCTTCGGCCTAAGCTCCGGGCGCTTTTATCTTTTCACTTTGCGTGTTGGACTTTAAAAACTCACCGATCTTCATAAGGATTGAACCCGCAACCTCAGAACCGCCAAGCAGTCTTCTAACACACTGAGCTATTGGATCAGATGATTTTGCTTCGTTTCTTCGTAATTTTGACTCTTTCTTTTGGGTGTTGGACTTCAAAACTCACCGATCCTCATAAGGATTGAACCCGCAACCGCAGAACTGCCGTGCAGTCTTCTAACACACTGAGCTATTGGATCAGATGATTTTGCTTCGTTTCTTCGTAATTTTGACTCTTTCTTTTGGGTGTTGGACTTCAAAACTCACCTGTTCCTCATAAGGACCGAACCCACAACTGCCAACTACTCTTTTTACACATTGAGCTATCGGATTAGATAGGTTTGTATTGTTTCTTTGTGATTTTGACTCTTTCTTTTGGGTGTTGGACGTCAAAACTGACCGAGCCTCATAAGGATTGAACCCGCAACCGCAGAACTGCCGTGCAGTCTTCTAACACACTGAGCTATTGGATCAGATGATTTTGCTTCGTTTCTTCGTAATTTTGACTCTTTCTTTTGGGTGTTGGACTTCAAAACTCACCTGTTCCTCATAAGGACCGAACCCACAACTGCCAACTACTCTTTTTACACATTGAGCTATCGGATTAGATAGGTTTGTATTGTTTCTTTGTGATTTTGACTCTTTCTTTTGGGTGTTGGACGTCAAAACTGACCGAGCCTCATAAGGATTGATCCCACAACCTCAAAAACACCAGACAATCTGCTTACTCACTGAGCTATTACATCAGACAGTAGTACCAACTTTCTTGGAGGGTTTGACTCTTTCTTTTGGGTGTTGGAATTCAAACCCAACACAATGAACCCACGATTCAAAGCTTCTGAGCAGTTCTCTTAATCCTCGAGCTATTCAGCTCACACAAAGCCATTTTAAAAATCTAAAGACTTTCACTTGTTCTATCCTTTACCCATATGTCTATCTGTGCATCAACACCTCTTTTTCTATTGAACATTATTACTTTGCTTTTTTCTACTGAAAACTTAAATTCTCACAAGTATCATTTTTCAACCACAGTAACAGCCTCTTGTATTTTTCCCATGATATGATTAATATTTCCTCCCCTTTTCCACAAGGCTCCATCATCAGAAAACAATGACCAGCCTGAACTTGGGCTAATGACTCTGCCCTGAGGAGTACCATTATTGACCATATATCTTCCTGATAAGGCTGTCCTAATTTAAAATATGTTTTATGGGTCTTGCGCATCGATGTGGCAAAATGGCTCCATAGCGCCCCCTACAAAAATGAAGTAGCCCTTGCGGCACGTTTCACTTAGATGTATGGAATTTGGGAGGCAGATGTAACATCCCAAGACTTTAAAAAAAGCCTCTTGGAGCCATTGGAGCGTTTCGCAATGAAATAGGTAGTTGTTGTAACTTGAGTGTACTTTGTCCAATCTTCACCAGACTTACATGTTGGATAGGAGTCCCGGCCTGAAGGCATGTATAGAACAAACTGTGATGTAATCTCACTAACAGTGTACTCTCAGTCTGTACTCATCAGTGTGTGAGTGTGTGTGTGTGTGTGTGTGTGTGGATATGAGTGACCTTATCATTACAGTCAGGTTGCACGGGAACCAAATAACAACCTAAGCAAACTGCTGAGTTAAAGTCCAGGTTGACCTGACCAGACGTTTTACCATGCGGCTTGACTTTATGCTCGCACACACTGTAGTGTCTTTTCTAAGGTTTATGTTTTTTGATCCTTTGTTCTACTAGCCGTGCCCTGTCTCAACCTTCTCCCTTAAATGACATGAGTGTGTATTGTGAAATGGGTAAGATGCAGCCTTGGCCATGGTAATTGAGAAGATAGAAACCAAGTCAAAACAGGATTTTTAGTATGTAGAGTATGTGAAGGCTATGTCTGAACTCACGTTGAAGGCTAAACATCTGAGACAGACAGCCCAAGACGAGGTAAGTTGTGACGGCCACCACCCAGTTTAGGGTATAAAATACTGTAACTTACTTACTTAAATACTGTAATCTGACATGGGTGTTGGACAATGGCTCGATAGCGCCCCCTACAAAATGTCAAAATCAAAGCAACCTCAACTGTCTGTTTCAAAAGCTCAGTGTGATAGAGAACTGCTTCGCACTTCTGAGGTTGTGGGTTTGATCTTTATGAGGCTCATTGAGTTTTGAAGTTTCTTTCAGGTGGTGAACTTCAGAACTCTTCATAAGAATCAAACCCACATCCTCAAAATAGCCAAGCAGTTCTCTATCAGACTGAGATATTGGATCAGATGGTTGCACATTGTTTCCTTGTGGTTTTCAGTGTGTTTCTTTTTTTTTTTTGAGTAATGGACTTTAAAACTTACTGATCCTCATAAGAATAGAACCTACAACCTCAAAATCACCAAGCAGTCTTCTAGCACACTGAGCTATTGGATCAGACAGTTGATGTTGGTTTCTTAGAGGGTTTGAGACTTTCTTTTGGGTGTTGGATGCCAAAACTCACCGATTCTCATAAGGATCAAACACACAATCTAAGAACTGCCAGACAGTCTTGCACACTGAGCTATTGGATCAGACATTTGTGCTTTGTTTCTTTACAGTTTTAACTCTTTCTTTTGGGTGTTGGACTTCAAAACTCACTGATCCTCATAAGGATCAAACCCACAACCTCAGAAATGCCAAGCAGTCTCCTTACACACTGAGCTTTTGGATCAGGTGGTTTTGCTTTGTTTCTTTGTGGTTTTGACTCTTTCTTTAAGGTGTTGGACTTCAAAACTCACGAATCCTCATAAGGATAGAAGGAGGTTTAGCAGGCTTCTTTGTCATGCAAGGACATTTTTCTTCTCCTGGTAACATTGAGAAAGTGGTAAAAACACAGTGGCCGTGTCTCCTCCCATGAAGTCAACATAGTCACTAAGACAACTTAGTTGGACTGACCTTGGTGCGAACCATCCCAGGCCTCTGGTCTCGGACATGCTCCAGTGTAGCAGCAATGTCGATCTCTTTCACACCTGCGGGAGAACAGGTAACACACGACAGGTGACGTTACACATTTCAGTCAGAAATTAGTTGTATTTAAACTCAATAACATATGTAAACCTCACCTTTCGCCATACGATTGAGAACCATGTCAATTAGGATGTAAGTCCCAGTCCGGCCTGTACCGTCACTATGGAAACAACACAAAGCAAACTTTAATAAAATAAATGTAATAAATTAAACAGTTCAACTTGAGACATTAACTTAATAAGACACTGCGTAGAACTTCTGTGGTACTACAATGGAGTGCATGTCTAAATTAAACATCTTTCATAGTTGGTATGATTTTATGTTACTGATGAAAAAGCAAGGCGTTCGAGCTTCACCTGCAGTGCACGATGATGGGGCAGGATCGTCCTCGATAGCACTTATTCACCTTCCTGAAGAGGAAAAACACGAGAAGCAAAAACATGAAGAGTTAAATAAAATCTGAAAACATACTACTGTCTTAATTACTGCTGGTATATTTAGTTCCTTATTTATGACGTTTCTGTTTCTGTATATTAACAAACATTTCAGCAATAGAAACTACTGAGTAAAGAATAATATACAAGCAGTAAGAGATAGATATAGGAGGGCAGACATGCAACATTATTGTACGTTAGGAAATAAGTAAATATTGGGACTTTTACAGCCACAAAAAAACAGATTCATGCACTAAATAATAATCTCATTTCTGTCTTAAATTATGTCCTAAAATGTTACAGTATGTCTTAAAATAAATCAACTTGTTTCAAGAATTTTCTAGAAATTATTGTCTGTATCTCAAAATAAAAAATACTTCTTTCTTCATGTTTTAAGAAAATAAAGCTTTAAGGACTAAATAACAGTTAGATCAACCTTTTTGTTTCAGCCAGACAAGCAGTATGCATGTAGGACAGATAGATAGATAGATAGATAGATAGATAGATAGATAGATAGATAGATAGATAGATAGATAGATAGATAGATAGATATGGGGGGTAAAAAAGGGGGTTTTCGGCGATGGACCTCCTGCTGCAGCCACATCAGTCCATGATCATTTTTGTGACTATGCAACTGGACCCAGACAACTAGCTGCAAACCACAAGAATGACACAGACAGATATGTTCAAAATTAAACCAAGGGCCCTGCTGACCTCCATCGCACAGGGTGGGAGGACGGGAAGAGAGGAGGAGACAGAGGAGCAGGAGGGTGGGAGCAGAATAATGGTGGAAAGACAGAAGGATGGAAGGATGATACAATGTCTGAGTTTCAATGGTGGAAACTAAATTATACTTCTTTTGACACCTTACTTAAACTTTTCAGTGTACTTCTGAGCAATGAAACTGAATACAAAATGGACTTCTCAATCTCAAATTGGCAGACAACGTGAACCTAAACTTGAAAATGAAATGGCAAACCAGACTTTTGCAACTGCATTTGAACTATGTCCTGATTTGATCTTGTTTCTAAAAGTGGAAAAGGACATTTCCATAATTCCATAATTTTCATAATGTCTGAGTTTGATAAATTGAATAAAAAAATAAAGAGGCTGTCATCATGCCAGGCTTATGCTTAGGAGTACACTGAATACTAATAGTAATTTTGCATCCTCGAATATTAACATGAATATTATACCAAACGACTATCGAGGTTCAACATCCAGCTCTACGTCCTTCTTCAATCGGGAGAATCAGAGATGAAGTGTTGGAGTTTAAAGGAGGGAACTGAAGTGTTAGTAGAGGAGAACTTGTTTCCCAAACGCACCTTGAACCTACATTCATCTTTATTCCCTTTTTAATGGAAGAAGAGAAGATCAACTTGGCTAAAGATGCATTGGGGAAACCTGGCGTAAATGCATGACACAGGAAGTTTGGAGGGCATGCACGAGAAAGATACTAGATTTGAAATAAAAGTGTAAAAAATAAGTGCAGTTTGGTTTGTTAGGTTCTACACTTTTTTTACAGGTTTACAGGTTTTAAAACTCAAGATACTAAAACTAAACTAGCTAAACAGCTGTGCAGTTCAAAATTTCTGCCTGGACAAATACAGTCTGACCAAAAACACTAAGTGATGTTCCTCTAAAAACACATTTTTACGTCTCATTTAGTTTTAGAGTTTACTGACAGTAAAGCTCTCAGCATCTTTGTCTCTCAATTTAATGTTTGTATGGATATGCAGGTTGCAGCGGTACCTGCGGAAGTCCAGCAGGGGGCGTGTGGAGGTGGGGATGCCCTGAGCCGGCCAGCTGAGGAAGTGGAACTGAGTGAGCGTCCTGGTCTCCTGCGTCTGCACGTTCTTCAGGTAGAAGCTTCGCACCAGGAAGTCGTTACACCAGATGTGCTCCGACACCAAGTTCACCTGGAGAGAAAAAGTTTGAGTCCTGTCCTCCCATGTCATGACGTGTCCTCCCTCTCTCACACACCCACTGTTCTCTCACTCACTCTCTCTGTTCTCACCTCATAGATGTGGTAGAGGGACGAGCCCTCATCAGGCCAGTAGCGGTCACACTGTTTCTCTCCGTCCTCCACCAGAGCCGTCATCATCACAATCACAGTGCAGCCGTTCTCCCACACCATCTACACAACAACTAACAGTCATTAACTGAAGCTGATCCCTCCATGCACGCTGCCTTAACATTACCAATAGTACTTCTACTACTAGTACTGCAGGTGGACCATGGATTTGTTCTGTATCTACACAACCATAAAACTTCAAATGTAAATAATGTTTTTATTTTGCGTCTCACTGACCTGCCAGAAGTCAGAGATGGTGTGTGACAGGGGACCCTGGGTGGCGATGTAGGCAGGCATCCGGGGGTCGTGCTCAATCTGAAAGGAGGTGGGGGTGAAAGGTTATACTGGGGCAGAGGTCAAAGGTCACCTTGGGGCTAAGCACAATGTCTCAGTTACCGTGGAAACCAGTTGTGGCGGCGGCAGGTCCACTGGAGCGACTGCATTCTTTCAGGAAACTTTTTTTGGATGAATGGAGCCCAAAAATGTTGCTTTCAGTTTGTTTACCAGGAGCATCAGATTGTTAGGAGACATATTGATTGATTATTGGGAACTTGTCAAAGTGGAAGAATGACAAGATAAACTTACTGAACAAAACAAAAAGTGTTCATTCTCCTCCCACAGATCATGTTTCTTCAACAGCAGACATGAGATCTCTTAGAGGAATAATGTGGTTACCATGGTGACCACCACAGACTTACTATGGTGCTGGCGTTGATGTAGTCAGAGCGTGACGGGTTGATCTCCGCTTTCAGCTTCACCCTCGAGTGGTCATCTGAAGGACAACAGTGACATTTAACCCTTTAACATCCAAATTTCCCCTTTTATTTCCCCTCAAGAAGCTTTAAGGTTGTTAAAATCATCTTATTCCATCCTGTCTGACATGACATCATATGTATTGTGCATCATTTTAGACACTTTTCTCCCAAAATTCAGCCATCTGACATGAGACACACTGTTTCAGATATGTATTTTCCCCCTGTGATCTGCCTAAAGGTTTAAATCATTAGTTGTACTGGAAGTGAAGCAGCTGTTGGGACTCACAGGGTACAGAGTCGGGGCAGCGGTTCTTCTTGGTGTTGGCATCGCTCTGAGCCACAGACACGGCACTGGGCTCGGCCTGGTAGGAACACAGAGCCTCCCACTCCTTCATCAGACGGTCCTTGTTCCTCAGGTGGTCCTCCATGTAGGCCTGAGGGATGTTAGCAGGTCTCATATTACTCACTCAGAACAAGCCACTGCTTCTGTAAACATACTTCCAAGCCTGCTTTTTGTCATATAATCTATCATCTGTGTCATCTGATTTTTGTAAAGTTTTTGTGCTGTATAAATTAAAGTTATTACTATGATTATTGTAATCGATCAGGAGTGTACTCTTGATGCATTATCTCCTGTGTGTGGAGGAAATCAGGAAGGTAATACAGCAAGAAGAAGGTATGGTATAAAACAGTTTTTCATACATAAGTTAAACTAGATTTTCTCAAAAGAAATTTGAGCATTTCAACGAATACATTTCAAAATTTATTAGGGGCCTGAAACATAGTTGCATAGTTTGAAACATAGTTACTCAAATATTGTTGGATAAATGATTATATGCAAACTAAATATGCACAAAATTTCCAATTTAAACCAAATTTGTCCATGTATTAGACTGGTCATTGGTGAGTCCTTGTTACAGGCTGCATACACCTACAGTTTTTACTGTGGAGGTAAAATTACTTAGTAATTCACAAGAAAAAATACTAAAATTAGAGGAAAGGCTAAAAAAATCAAATTTTGAGTTTGTGAAATATAGTTTTTGTGCTTCCTGTCCCGCTGATCATCTTGTGACCCCCTTTGGGATGGTCCTGACACCAGGTTGGGAACCAATAAACACTTTTACACCTGAAACATTGGTAACACGCACTGACCAGTATCATGTGACCGGTGGAGATGTCCATGTTGGCCTGGGCCGGCTCCTCGCACCATGATGGTGTGCTGCTGTGGGAGCTCGGACTGGGCTGGGCTCCGTCGCTGAACTGGGACGACACGCTGCTCACCCTCGAGTCGACACCTCCGCCTCCTGCCGCTCCTGCTCCTCCTCCTCCACCCCCGACGCCAGCACCTCCACCTCCTCCTCCTCCGCTTGGTCCTCCCACGGCGCCGAGGGCAGCAGCTTCCAGGCGCCCAAAGGCGCCTTTGGAGGCCATGTGCTGGCGACACAGGTCCTGGTGAGCCAGTTGTGCATGCATCGTGTTGATACACTGCTTCATCACACTGCATTATGTAGTGCCTGGGTTACCCTATTGGCTGCTGAAAATGATTAGTTGTCCTATTTAAACATGCTTTTTAAAGAGTTGTCTTATGACTTTATAATAAAGTTGTTCTCTATTTGTCTTAGAACACTGTTATTGTCTTTGCTTGTGATCCTGACTGAACACTTCCTTTGTTTAGAGGTGAAGAGACATATTTGTAGTTTCCCTCCTCACCTGGTACTCCTGGTGGGTGAAACTGCCCCCCTCTGGTCCCAGACCCAGCTTCTTTGCTGCCAGCCGGTGGGCGTGGTGACGCAGGCAGGCGATGGTCATGGCTGCCACCAGGATGCCGCCAATGCAGGCCATGGCCACCAACGTGGCGAACACCCAGCGGGAGCCGGGCTGGACTCGGGTCGCCAGGGGCAACGACTTCCCATCATTCCTCTGTAGAAGAAGGGGAAAAGAGTAGGGAAGACAGAGGGAGGAGAGGGAAATGAAATAACATCAAATCTTCCTTGTCAGATTAGTTTTTTCAGACGTTCACACACTCACACACACTTCTGAGCACCCAGTTAACTAATGAGGTGGACAGAAGTAGCTACAGTTGAATAAAAGGAAGTGTGAGCAGGAGGAGGAGGAGGAGGTATCTCTTCCTTTATTTCTTCCCATCCATCTGAGCAGGAACCTGGGAGAAGAATGTGCCTCAGTGCTGCTACATGTACGGCAACAGTGTATGTGTTAGCGTGTGTTAAATAGTTAAAATACCTTCATTAGGACAGAAAGGTGACATTAAAGTGGCATTAATGTTTGCTTCATTCTTTCACGTTTGGTTATATTTGAGTATGGATGGATGGATAATTTATTTATCATTATTTTATCATTTTTGAAATTATATGATATATAGTGTTATACATTTACATGCAGCCACATGTGGTTTATCACATGTGAAACAGCATTTGAAAATTTCACCTGTCGCTCCCTCTTGTCTACCTCTCCTTTTCTTCCCTCCTCTCCACACATTTAATTTCTCCTCCCTTTCTCTCATCCTTTCATCTTCTTGCTCTCCTCTTCTCCTTGTCACCCCCAACTTTCTCTCCTCATCACCCCTTCTTCATCCCTCCATTCTCTTTTCTTCTCCTTGGATGAATTGTCTCTCTTGACCTTTCAGACCTCCTCCTTCCTCTCTGTGGGCCTCAGGAATGTGAAAGACATTAACGTTTGAGCTGGGGGGGTAGAAAGGGTTCTTCACCTGCTATTATAAAGGGGCCCCAGAGGGGTTCAGTGTGTGTGTGTGTGTGTGTGAAACAGAAGAGAAAAAGAAAATGGATGACCGAGCTGCATGTGGTTGAAGGACACAAGTGGATTTAAGGTGGTTCACTGCAGATTTATCTTCTTTCTTTAATTCATGGTGCCACAAGCCACCACCAAGATACTTAATGTTTCACTGCTCATAATACAAGAAAAAATACTTTAAAAAGGCCATAAAACAGCTGAAACATTCCCTAAAAATATCTGCAAATAGTCGTCAGACAACAGAAATCCTCTGATATAGTTTAGAACGATTTGATAAAAGCATCATTCATGCTTTTGTGCTCAGGCAATATGTAGAAAACACAGTATAACTGCAGTAAAACTCTGATAATAATAAGAGCTACAGATAGATTACAAGTCAATGAATGTTAGAGGATAGTATTATATAGACATGATGATAAAAAATAATATTAAGCAGGAAAATACTTTTAAACTGGATATTGAGGTCCTTGTACTATAAGAAATATTTTAGAAATATTATACACATACCATAAGTATATACTATAGGATTATTATAAGAACTATATATATAAATAATATAGCTAGATAATAGATAATATAACATTATAAGTGATATAAATGAGTTAAAGTACACAAAATACTACATGAGTATCATAAATATGACAAAACAACTTATAAACTGGTTATTTAGTGTTCAGACACCTGCTAATGCTGGAATATTATAGGAACATCATAGCATAAGTGATATAAAGAAGTTTAAGGTTACTATAAACTGATTATTAAGAAAGCTTTGTGAGAATATTATACTTTTTTCGTGCATACAAGTGATCAGTGAGCATAAATATGACTATAACTTCAGGTTTAACTGCTCAATCAATAAACTCTGCGTGAATAATAATAATTATAAGGTGTTAATGAGCTGATTTTATCTTTTCACTCACCAGCACGATGCAGAACAACCTTCCTGACGTCCTGCTAAACTCACATGGACCCAGCGAAATATCCAGAGCGTCAAGTTACAATACGTTTTAACAAACTGGACTTCCAGGACTGACTTTCAAAATAAAGGTGTAGAAAAAAGCTGCTGCAATTACTTTATACTTATACTTTTGACAGCTTTAGTTACTAATTACTTTGCAGATTCAGATTAATACTAAATATAAATCTAACTAATACATTATGTTGTATTTTTATGGATTAAGCCACACAGCAGTATTCCATTTAAATTTAAATTAGCTCCATCTTTACCAGCTGCAACATTAAAGTGCTGAACACATTATTGCATCAATTATTATAATCTAATAATATCATATATATTATTCTGAAATGGGTTATTTAAGTATATATGGTACTTCAAGTATATTTTGATGCTAATACCTTTGTACTTTTACTGAAGTAAAGTACTGAATGCAGGACTTTTACATGTAACAGAGTATTTGTACACTGTGGTATTGCTACTTTTACTTAAGTAAACGATCTGAGTACTTTTTCCACCGCTGTCATAGTAATAGTAGCAGCAGTGGTAGTCATGGTAACAGTAGGGGTGAGTTAAGTAGTAGTAGTAGTAGCATTATCTTTAGCAGTTATGCCAATACTAATACTACTACTGACACACACACCCTCACTGCTCCTCCAGCTTGCCTTGCTCCTCTGACTATCAAACACAAGCACCCACCTCTCCAACACCGCCCTGCAGCACCTTCAGGCCCGTCTCAGACTCCAGGAAGTTCTTCTCTGCAACTGCAGCAGTAAAACATTCAAATAATGACTAGAAAGCAGCTGCTTTTCAGTGGTGACGTCAATAAAACAACAAGTGACGTACCGGCTTTCTCTGCCACGTCTCCAGCCGTCAGGTTCTTGGAGTTCGGTCGGATCCTGAAGGTGATGGCAGGTCCAACCACACTGCAGAGGAGAAAACACAAGAGCAGATATATATATATATATATATATATATATATATATATATATATATTTTGTAACTTACTTAAACATATGATGCTTTGTTGTAGATTAAACTACCCAACAGTTTATACAAGTACAGCTGAAACGATCAGCCGAGTGACAGAAAATTATTGGCGATAATCAAACATTTTATGGTTCTAGCTTCTCAAATGTTTCCTTTTAATTATTTTAATTTATCTTTAATCATTTTGAGGTTTGTGAGATTTTTCTGCATTGAATACTTTTACTTTTAATACTTTTAGTATGCTTTCCTGACTTATCTTACATACTCAATGCAGGACTTTTACTTGTACTGGTGTATTTTTACAGTGTGGTTTTAGTACTTTTATTTAAGTAAAGGCTCTGAATACTTTGTCCACCACTGGTTTTACAGAGAGAAAACTCTGGTCTGCTTCTTGTACTCAGGCATGTTGTGGTTATCTGTGGGTCTAATCCGAGTGTATTCTGTTGCGTTTAATAAGTTAAATATTAAATATGAACGGTGAAGTGCAACAAGGAAAGCCAAGACCCAACATCAGCAGCAGATGTTTTATTCTCATCTCGAAACTGCAAAAATCTCCTTCTTATCTTATCAAGTCATTAAAGATTTATTGTCTTATAACAGGTCTGTCAGTTTTTATATCATTATTTTGGCAGTTTTTTTCTTATTTTCATTGCATAATTTATATTATTAATTAATATATTCTTTTTTACAGTTTTAGTAGCAAAATCAGTTCACTTACAATCTGATGTTTATTTGAATTTCTTTCTTTTTCTGTGCTCTTTTCTTCTCATCTTGACACTAACATATCTTGTATTTATTATGTTTTAAGTTTGCAGACCAGCTCAATAAAGTATTTTTGAACTGAATTGAATGGAAATAAATTGCAGTTTATTTTTATTATTATTTCACGTGGACTCCAGGGAGACTAGCAACCACTTTGTGGACGTTTTGAGGACTTGAATAAAGAATTACAGACCAAAATAACTTGATAACAAGCAGATTTTTGCAGTTAAGTTTTGACTTTAAGGTCAAAGGTCAGGGATCATTGTAAGGTGAAAAGATTAGACCAAGCAGGGAAAAGGATAAGCAGAATAAAAGCAGTGAATCACTTCCACATGCAGAAAATCAACACAGCACGCTGCTCAGCTCCACCAGCTTTTACGTCTCATTTGGCATTCAGGTTCCAAAAACAGCTTTGGGCGGAAGATTTAGTTTAAACCCATGAAATAAAAGTCAGTGATCCAGCAAATGAGCTCAGATAAGGCGGATCCAGAGGCTTCAGGCCAGCGGGTTGGGGGGGTTACATGTCTGTGAGGGTTCACGGCCGCCGGTGTCCTCGGTCCTACCTGATGTTGATGAAGGAGCCGGTGGAGAGGCCGGTCCTCTCTGACAGACGCTCCAACAGGCGCACCCCGTCGTTCAGACTGAGGGGGCTGCGGTGACAAAACGCACACATTCATCCACACAAACACACAAACACACACATACAGACAGACTCACAGCTTTTTTCACTTACTGTATGTTTTATTCTGCCTGACTTCTCTCACTTCCTTCCATCTGTCCTCCTTTCTTTCTTTCCTTCCTTCCTTCCTACACTCCTGTCCTTTTCTTGTCTTTCATTTTCCTTCCTTTCTGATTTGTTTCCTTTCCTTTTTTAGCTGAGCTCTTCAGTTAAAGGGCACTTTCACTTTTGTAACTTTTAATGTCAAAAGGATAAATGCAGTACTTCAACTTGTACTGCAGTATTTTTTTTTTTAAGAATCTGAGGCCTGCTTGTCCTCCACATCTTCTGATCTCTTTCATTTCCCGTCCACACACACAAACTGCAGTCTCTAACAACAGGAAAACATCCACAACTTGACACCACATTCATTCATTCATTCACACACATTAAGTCATCCTGATTGGTTGAGCCACATGAAGGAAATGAGCATACTCTACCTCTGATTGGTGACGATGTAGCCGTACTCCTCTTCCTTGGCTGCTGGTTCATTCTTCCTCAGTTTGTCCTGATTGGCTGCTACAGTGGGAGTCGTATCTTTCTGGGCTTCTTTTGCTTTGGAGGGTTTGATGGTGGAGGGTGGAGCCTCGGGGGCGGCCATCTTATACGCCATTGAACCTTCTGTGATCTGATGGATAAAGATAGATAAAGACATTCAATTAAAGGTTTAAATGTTTTAGTGGTGGAAAGTAACTAAGTACATTTACTTAAGTACTGTACTGAAGTATAAATTTGAGGTTTTCTGCTACTTCATACTTGCAAATATACATCCTTGAAATATTATCATGTATGTGGTGAATCATCATGCTCACCTTCTTTCCTGTGGCAGCGCTGTTTCCATATTTATCTGAATAGTAAACAAAAACATAATATAATCATCAATATAATCATGCAAGACAAAAGATATTTATATGTATTTGGACCCAATTCTTAACCACTGAACAAGCAGTGGCCTGAATGCAGAAGAGCAGAGTGGATTAAATGTCAGAGATGGTCAGAGGTCAGAGATCATTCAGAAAGCACAGCAGTATTTAGAGCAGGATCTCAGCAGCAGTAAAAAGCGAGAAATGAGCGGCGGCAGTTAAATGAAGAGGCCTCTGAGCAGACCGACCTTTGCTTTGTTTGTGGGTGTAGGAGCGCTCCAGCTGCAGCTGCTTCAGAGCGGCCGGCAGGTTGTCTTTCTGCTCGGGGGACAAATCCTTCACGTCGAGGCCGTAGTGATCGAGCAGCAGAGCCAGCCTCTGCAGAGAGCGCTCTGAAAAACACAGGTGGTACTGACTGTAGTCTTTACTGGAACTTAACTTTGCATTTTGTGAGACTTCATCTCAAAAAATACATCTGTTGTAGGGTAATTTATTCTCTAACATAATAAATTGAGAGAATTTAATCAAAACGCACAAAACTTCCTTCCTTTCTTTTCTCTTTCCTTCCTCAGCAAACATCACCTTGTAGTTATTATATGGAAGGAGAGTTTGTCTGGCTTTCTTGGCTGATGTGACATTATTATATATCTTTTATATGAATGTAACTCTAGAACTATCAAGGACATGCACAATATTCTTGGCTTCACGTATCAGAAGGGAGTTTCTTTATACTTGTTGAATGTTTATTTCCTCTCTCACCATCCAGTCCTGACAGAGCATCGTACTCTTCCTCCGCCTTCTTCTCCGCCTTCTCCTGCTGCTGTTTGCTGAGCTGGGCCACCTGGGAAATGTAGTCCTCGCCGTAGTCCAGTGGGAAGTCCAGCTCTGGGAAGAAGGAGGAGGAGGACGAGGAAGAGGAGGATGATGAGGAGGACAGCGAAGAGGGAAATTCTGCAGCTGCTGCTGCTGCTACCGCCCCTCTGTGGCGGGAGAGGGACTGCACAGGGGAGGAAGGGGAGGACGAGGAAGAAGAGGAGGAGGAAGGGGAGGTGAGGTAAAAGGACACCAGGTCCTGGAGAAGCTGCCGGTCTCTGTCCAGAGGGTTTCCTCGAGATCTGGAGCGAGATGGGGAGGCAAGGAGCGGGAAGGCTGGATTATCGTCCAGAGAGTTGAGGGAGCGCTCCTCCTCCTCCTGGTAGCCGTACTGCTGCTGCAACAACACATGCACAACATGGTTTTATGGCCACTAGAAGGCAGAACAACTCCACAACAAGCTGAAAAACACACACCTCTGACAAATTATCACTTTATAAAGCTGCTCAGGCTGAAGTGTTTGCATCCAGCAGACACAGAGCAGCATGATCTTCCCATTGGAGTCGTTTTGAAATGAGCTGCCAGCAACAATTCATCCATTTTTACATGAATACTCCATATGTGTGCCTACATACTTTTCCCACCTGGTGGTAGGTGTAAGGGTCCAGCAGGGGCGTCTGCATGTGGACGGAGGATCGGGAGGGGTCGAGGATCATGTAGTCCACGTACTGCTGCATCATCTCGGGGTCAGCTGGATCCTCTGGCCCAGGAATCTTCCGCTGACTGGGACCCGAAAGCCTGGACAACCTGGGAAGAAGCCCCTTAAGAGTTTTCTAAATCTCACAAGCAGAATTTTGTGTGTTCCTGAGTTTTCTTGTTGTACTTCATCACTGATTTATCAGTATTTGACTTCCTGCTGGTTTGTGTTGATCTGTGCTGGACTTATGAGGAGATGCTGTAAGTTTTCTTACTGTTTGGGTGACTTCTCATGAAATTTGGAGGAGGAGCCGACAGTGGGAATGTGACTCAACTCTCGGCCAATGATGGCCTGGGTGACGTCGTCCTTCCAGGTCAGACCTGCGCAGCCACAGGGTGGACAGAAATGTCAGCCACGCCTTCTTTCCTGTTTGACTTTCACTCCTACTTCTTACTTGCTATGCTGCTGAGCAGAAATTAAAGCCTAATTCTCCTGAAGCTTCAAATGTCACTGTAAAAGAGACTCACCTTGCACCATCAGGTCTTTGAGAACTTCCTGCAGCTTGTGCAGGACGGGTACAGAGACCTGGTACTGGACGGGCTCCTGGTGAGGAGCCTGGCACTGTCCAAACAAACCGTCTGCACAGGAAGAAACCAACAAGTGAGTACTGACACACAAAAGGTTTCTTTATGTCACTTCTGAGGACAGTTCGTTGGCTTACATTCATTTATAACCTGATCTGATTTTCAAAAAAGCAACAAAATGGAGACTGTCAGACTGTATTTCTTTTACTCAAATTTTCCTTTTTTTAATGCAGTCTTGAATAAAATGTTCTCTACTCAAATATTCCAAAGGTTTAACACAGATTAGACTATACACACAGATTGGCTTTGTTAATGCAGTCCGGAGTGTCTGGAATGTGTTTCTTTTGCTGAAGTATTCCAGCCTTTTAATACAGATAGGAAATATGACAAAAGGTCTCTACTACACAAATTATGTTTACTGTATATATGCTTTTACCTCCTCAGGCCTCATTTTAAAGGGTCACAAGCAAAAATGATTGGGAAGCACTGCGCTAGAGGTGAGTAAGATTTTGGGTAAACTCATCCTTTAATTATCTCTCCTATATTATCTTTTAACCAAGATAATAGTTTGAGATCTGATTCTCGGCCAAAATGGCATCTTACATATTTTACACAAACCAACACAGAGCTGATGAATATGGACAAAATGTACAAATATGCAAGTACACACACATCTGCATGCACACACACCAGAAACACAGAATACATTCACACACACGTACACAAACAGTATGCAGCACACACCAATAAATATGTACACAAATACATAGACAAGCCTGAAGATACACACTCAACTTCACACATGTACGCACAAATCACAATCACGTGTGTGTGCGTGGGCCGTGGTGAGTCATCACCTCTACTCCCTCCATGTCTCATCAAACACACACACACACGCACACACACACAAGGGAGACACACAGTCGTCAGGCAAGTGATGTCACTGTTGTCATAGAGACGGCCAGGATGAGCTGCTATTGGCAGAGAGCGGCTGACGGAGGGAGACCTTGTTTACGTTGCACTCTCGCTCTTTTTCTCTCTTTTGTCTCTTTCACTCCGTATCCCTCTCTTTATGACGCTCTTTCCACTTTTCTGCCAATGTGATGAACCTCGTAGAGGAACCAATCGTTTTTCACGCACTCATATTTCAGAACACACACACACGTCACCATCACACACACACACTCACTCAACTCAAATGACAACTAAACACACACTGAAATGTAGTAGTGATGCTGTATTTTTGATAAAACACATCACAGATTATAGATGTTTAAAGAAATAAAATGGGTTGTTTGTTCAATGCAGTCTGGAATGTATTTATTTTACTCAAATATTCCAGCATTTTTACACAGATTACAGATGTTTCAGGCTACAAAACTAGTCTTTTTCTTATGCAGTCTGGAATTAAATTAATTTTAAACAAATATTCCTGACTACAGATGTTTAAGGACATGAAACCAGTCATTTTTTGAATGCAGTCTGAAATTAAATGTATTTTGCTCAAATATTGGTGATTGGTTCAACACAGATTATTGATGTTTGAGGACACAAGATGGGCAGCTTTTTAGTGCAGTCTGGAATTACATTTATTCTTGTGTAAATATTGCAGATTACAGATATTTCAGGCTACAAAAATCATCATTTTTTTTAATGCAATATGGAATAAAATTGATTTTACTCAGATATTAAATTTAACACAGATTACAGATGTTGCCAGCTATAAAATACATTGTGTTTGCAATGCAGTCTGAAATGCAACCTGTTTCTCTCTCTTCCTTTTTCCACACACTCACATTCTTGCATTTCAGCACATGCACTTCCTCAGAGCATCATCAGACACACGTCGTGAGACCTCACTATGAATGCCGTTCATGTTCCCTAAATGTTCCCGTCTCTGGAAACAGGGAACAAAACATCTTCAAGGCGGACACAGAAACACACCGCCATCAATAATGCAGCTGTCTCTGAAGGCTGAGACCATAGCTGAGACACACAGGTGCACGCTCACGCACGTGCACGCTCTTGTAATGACATCCTGACCATGTTTGAACAGGCAGGAAGGAAGCAGGAAACCCACTGAGGGGGATTTAGACGGCCCTGTTAAAGGCAGGCTGAGCTGTGACGGCTAACTGACTGTTTGATGGACAGAAGACACGTCACAGCTTCCTGAAGCATGTCGCTGCAACTGGAGCCTCCTGGGATTGCTCACTATTGGTCGATTTACTATTCTCGTCACGTTGCATTCATGGTACGGTAAATATGAGCTTCCTACTGGGGAAGAGAGTGTCCATGCCAGCCTCCCAGAGGAGGATACCTGAGAAGTTTGAGCTCTAAATGATTGTGAAAAGTAGTATATAGATTACAATAGCTGTAATAGATAGCTTTAAAGAGTCAGTTTGCCAAAATCACAAAAAATAATACCTTCAATACCTATAACCAAAGACCTGCAAAACGAATGACATTCCCATTTACATTCACTCCTTATTAACGTTCAACTAAATGCACTGCTGCACCTCATGCAGTCTTGTTTTTTACAGCTATCAAAGTTATCTCTGTGGAAAAAAATGTTGTCCAATTAGCAGAGTACACAGTACACAGCAGCCTTTCAGCTATGAGAATTTATCTAAAATGTTGATGAAGATGCTACATCAAAGCTGAGCACTTATGTGGAAGTAATGAACACCCTCCGACCAATCAGAACAGAGTTTCATATGGTCATGGCATGATAAATACTATTCTGTATGGCTGCTCCAATGAATCCAACATGTGCATGCAACAAGGTTTCACTCTGCTCTCTGTTTCCTCTGTCTGCTCTGAATGCAGGGTCATTCCTACAGCAGCCACTTTGAGCCTTTTTACGTAAACAGAAGTGCAGCAGAATGTAACAACAGGTACAAAAGGTAAAACTCTGGACAAAGACAGTTTGTGACGGAAAGGTAAAACTCACCATCGTTGCACAGCTGATCTCTCAGACAGAGCGTCTTTTCAAACAAACAACCTGCAGACACAAAAACAGCAACAAATACGATAAAATTAATCCACATTGAGAAACATTCATTTAAAAAGACTAAAAAACAACCAGCGTTCCTACAGATTTACTGAGCTGTATCAGATAACCAGCCTTTTTAAAGTCTGGTAATGTTAATGAGCGTGGTTAATACGTGTGTTTGTCACTGAATATGTTTCAAGGCAATGGTTTTATATTTTAGTTAACACTACTTTTTCAGATTAAAAGCAGAAACAGATATGGATATTAGGAAAAAAATGTCTTGCACCTTATGAAACTTTTCCTCTTAATGCTGTAAAACTCTGTATATTATAGGACACAAATGTAGACAGAAATTAGTTGGGGAAACCCCAACCAGGGCAGGCAGCTACATTGGACGTCAATGTTGTGTTGCTAAGTGATGAGAATATATATGTATGCGTGTGTGTGTGTGTGTGTGTGTGTGTGTGTGTGTGTGTGTGTGTGTGTGTGTTACAGTTGACCTTTTCCCAGGTCCTAATCTGTTGCGAGGCAGTAAACGGCAGCAGATGTGAAGCGGCTCGCACCGTTGTGTTTATTTATGCCTGTTTGCGTTGGGTTTTCATTAAGGATTTATATAATCCTGTGTATTATTCATATATCCTAAGAAAATACACTCTGTCCTGCAGTGTACAGTACGACCTGCACAAACACACCACGCTCACTCCTCCAGTGATTTCATCTCCTTCACTTGAGCTGTTTGAACAGACTTTCATTTCCATTTTAATTATTGCTTCCACTCTCTCCTCTCTGGTGTTACAGGCGGCAGTTTGGATTCAGAGTATCACTGCCTGAGTGACATCAGAGTCAAAAGTGGTACTGTGACATCACTAATTTGGGCAGGGACAAAGGGTGCAGCAGAGCACAGATTTCAAACACAAGTTGCACCACAAAAATCTCCTTCTTGAGTATTTAAGTTTATTTTATTTTAAAACAGGTGAACATATTCTCACTGCCAGTGCAGTATGTTCATGTTTCATCATTCTTGATTCTTTACTAATAAAGTCTAGACAAAGGACTCGATTACAGACAAAAAGCACTTGATAAGAAGAAGACTTCCGATGTGAGTAAACCAGAACATCCTTCTGGTAGATCCCTAGTTTTTGGGGAAGGTATTTTCTTCTCTACTACAGCCTCACCTGATGCCTTAGGCCAACTCAATTTTCTTTTACCTGAAATCTATAAAAAGTCAGACAGAGTATCGACTACATGACGACACAAACAAACTGCCTGTGCAGCAGCTATCAGAGAGGGAATCTCCATTAAACGAGAAAGCTGAGACGCTGAACGGAGAGAGATTCTCCATCCATCCGTCCATCGCCGCCTCCGTCCAAACTCCACATGATGACTAATCTCTGCTCTGTCCTCTCTCCTCCGCCCACACATCCTTCCCTCCCGTCTTATCTCTCCATCCCTGTCGTCCCTCCTCTCCTCTCTTCGACTGTCTGTTTCTAGAAGATATCATCTTCCTGCAGACTGTCCATCACTGTCATCAGTCACACCACACTCAATCACCTCCTCTAATACACATTGCTGACTAATTAGAAGAAATGCTGGTGTAACTGAGTATCTAATGAACAGACTGATAGATGCACTGTAAAAAACGTTCATCCTAACCTGTTAGTTTAGTCTTGTGATGGAAGAAGTCCTGCATCTATAACCTTACTTAAATAAAGTAGTAGTAAAAGTAAAAGTAGTCACTGTGCAGTTCATAGGCTATGATAGAAAAAATTCAGGCTCACAAATTTTTCTAAAAACAAGCTTCAACCTTTCAAAACAAGAAAATCTCACGTTCTTCAAAAGTTGATTTGCATTGCAGACAAGTTAAAATATTCTTCCTGCACTGGAAGATTTTTAAGAAAATAAGACTTTAAAGCCTCATTTACAGACAAAACTGACTCTGTAAGAGGGAGATTTCTGCAGTAAAGTTGATTTAGCTGCAGGGAGATCTGAAAAGGTTTTTAACCCAGGGAGTCATAGAACCAGACTCGGCAATAAGCTCTCCTGTTTGATACAATTTCATCAGAAAAACCATGAAAATTACTCAACTTAGAGGTGGTTCCAGCCAGCAGCAGGTCTTTACGTTTCTCAGAGGAACCTCCTCCAGCTTTGCTCTTCCTGTTTCACTCACAAACTTCTTTCTCCAGCTAAAACTAATTGGAGAGAGAGAGTAGGTGCTGTGGAGCGTCACCGTCTGGCTCTCTACCCTCCATCACATACAGGGTTTCCTCTGTGGTTACAAACAGCACCAGCTCCATTTTGTTTTCTGAGAAGGTGTGGTTCTATCTGAGCAGGATCGCAGCCAACAGGATAAGAGCTTTAATATGTTCAGGTTCCATTTTGAAGGTTTGTTTCATCGTAAATCAATCCCTCACACACACACATCATTTTCTATTAGGCTTTGTTGTTTTCTTTTTTATCCTCTGCTGACCTGGTGAAATGTATCCATCCTATTATCACTTCCTGTTTGGACTTCAGTATCTCCCTTCCCTCCTGCTTGAGACAGAGCTCTCCCTCAAGGCTGCAACTCATCCAAAATGAAGCAACAATGATCTCAAACATTTCAAGGAAATCCATATTTAGCTTTCCTTCACTGACTAATACATTTAGAATTGATTTTAAAGTATTAGCGATTATGTTCAAGGCAAAACTAGGGTTGTAATAATTATGCAAAGAGGAGAGACGCCTTACAACGTAATGCAATCACGCGCAGCACCACACATGTTGGCCTGCAGAGTGGCATCGACACAGTCTCAACATTATAAACTTCAACAACGTACCACTTGTTGAGCTGTTGAACTCACTAGCATTGAACAGTGAATCTAATTGGCATAATGAGATGTTCATATCTTTTGGTATTATCATAGTATTTCTTTAATGTCATAGAGAGAGTTTTTATTAGTGCCACAGTACAGTATTCCTACACTATTTCCTGCAGATGTTCTCATGATTTTGGTAATTATTGGTCTATTGACACGTTTTGATTCCTGTTTATGACGATATAATTCCTGTATGAGTTCTAGTGTCTCTGTTGTGAGTGAGACATTATTGAGTATAAGAGCAAAACATCAGTTAATAAAAGTGAGGGAATATAAGTGAGTCTTTAGAGGTTTTTAAAAATAACATGTTAGTTAAGTTTATGATCTAATATATTGGTAAAAATCTAGGTGGTAGGTATAACATATTTGCTGTTGCTAATTAGTAGAAAATAAGTGTGACGTCTTGGTCAAAGCGTGACATTGTTAAAGCCATCTCCTACCGGTCAGCGTTGGTTTGTTTTCATCATCACCATGACGTTTCCCTAACCGTACCCAAGTAGTTTTAGTTGCCTAAATTTAACCAAACCCTAAACATTCAGGTGGCTGAGCAGAAAACTCTCACTGGTCTTTTGTCTTTCAGGCGTGAGAACTAGTTGCAACAGTATCAGCACTAAGACCAAATATAAAATACACACAATCTGGAAAGAACATCACTTTCATGTGCAGTTTTTCTGTATGTGACTGCTGACATCCAGTATTAAAAAACAGTCCACTACTGGTCCAACATGTGTTTTACGTGGAAAGGTTATTTTAAGAAAATCAGGCTGACTCATCATCGTCATCAGTGCCTCTGTGTCTCGCCTTTATCGTCCATTAACTGCCTGCCAGATTGAATCCAGTGTCGTTCTCATAATGGTGCTGCTGGCATTTGTGGTTGCTGCTGCGTGAGTGTGAGCTCGTCCTCCGGTCTGCAGGCTGACAGAGGATATTTAAGGTGGAATGAGTCAGCCAGGACGGAGCAGAATTAAACCTGCGTGGTGTTGCTGAGTGGCAGCAGAGGCAGCGAGGTTATAACCCTCCTCAGCTCAGTTAACCTTTAAACTTTTTACCTTATACCGACTCACACTAATCACTCTGACTGCAGCTGACTGTGCTCTGCATGCAGCATTTTAAAGGATGGTGATATTCTCTATTTCTCTTCTTGTCAACAAATCCCATGAAAAGACCAAAACAAACACTTAATGTATCTGGTATTATGTGTGCTCCAAAAAACTATTAAACACATCAGTGAGCCTCACTGTTGTTCCTTCATCACCATGAACACACACACACTGTAGTTTATTTGGACTCACACACCGTCCTGCCCCAAATATTCACTAGAGCACCAAATGTGGATTCATCCACCACTGAAAATAGTCCCCAATAAATGCTCTATTTCCTTCTGTTTGTTTGATAAAAGTTACAGCTGTTTTAGGAAATTACTGAAAAATGAAACTATACATTTGTGAGGTGTTTTTAAGCATCTTCAGTAGGAACCAATGGGCTTGGAGCTGAGAGCCTGTCATCAGCTATCATCTATTCTGTCGATTAATTTATCAAAAGTAGCCACGTAATGTTCCATACACTATGAGCTATAACACACTCACTATGAATTCTAATACTGAGTTCTTCAAGGACACTTTAAATCCCTGTGAAAATATCACAGCAGTACCCTGAACATACAATAAAACTACCATTTAAATCACTGTAAACTCCGCAGTCACACATCACAGAGCATTAAAATGCCATTAGTTAGTATACATCAGCTATAAACTGACTATTTAACAGATACAACTATAAACATCCCTGTAGGAATCCCTGAAGAATCTCCCTTTTCCTAATGATATTTCCAGATGAAACAGCTTTAACATTTAACTGGTGGGATCAGAAGGACTTCATATTCTCTGCTGTTCGCTCTCCGTGGTGCTGAAACACTCCGGCTGGTCGCTGTCCGTGGTGCTGAAACACTGCGCCGTGTTTAGTGCAGAGAGGAGACAGGAAGCCATTGTAGTTACTGTGAGCAGACGGAGCTGAGAGGTCAGTCATGAGTCATAAGTGTGAGTACAATGTTGCTATAATATATACTTCTGACTGTGGTATTACATGACGAGCTTTAATTTCTAACCCATTCACAGTTTGATGGCCTTAGAAAACATTTTTCATAAGACTTTGTTATAATTTTTCTGTATTAACTGCAGATTTTGAACTCTAGAGTGTACCATTATGACAAAAATTACATTAAACCTTCCACTCTATACTGCTCCATTGTATTGACACAAACTTGCTTAATTCACACACAATAAACCTGCAGGATCTCCGCCGCCCAGATCAGTTTTAGATCTTTTATCTTGTAAAACAAATTAACTGTCGGTAATGAAACTGTGGATGCATGACGCCCCTGAACTGCAGTTTGCTAAAATATTTCTCTCAGGATATTAAGATTTTACAGCAACTCTATAAGTCACTTACTGACATTATAATGTTCTATAGTATCTCTATAATCTTCCTTTTGGTAGCATGTCTTGTTGGGAAGTCACAGATCTCAGTAAAATACTAACATAAACTTCTATGTATTACTTAATATTGACTATTTGCCACTATTTGAGTATTTTTCTTATTTTTTCCCTGAACAGTGCATATAGGCTACAGTAAGTCTGCATTAAAAGTGGGAGAGCAGTTTAAATATGTTTGATAGCTTTAATAAAATATAACCTGCATCACTGGGTTCCTTTGATGGTTGTCTATATATTTTATGCTGCTGTATTTTGTGTGATATCTGTGGAGAGCGGCGTCACTGTAACAGGAAGCTTGCAGAAAGATTTATTCAGCTTCTCTTCATCTCCAGTGTGAAGAAAATACTGAAGCTTCATTACAATACAGCAGTACTTTGGAGTTAAGATTAACATGGTCTATAATCGGTCTATTCTTAAGGCGTGTAATGGTTTAAATATTTACTGTAGCGCTGATAGCAACAGTAGAGTTGCAGAGGATTTAACACCAGGCTGAAAAGCAGCGTTTCACCTCTGACCACACCCAGCATCACTGATGGGTGTGGTCAGAAATGTGCTCTGTTACACCTGTAACCACACCCAACAGTGATGTCACAGGGTCCTGGAGTACACCTGTACATCACTGCAATAAGGTGAGAAGTCGAACCACTGGAGATCCGCAGAGACAAGATTTTCAGACGGTGTTCAGCTGCTCTTTAATTTTGATATCTGAAATGTAATTTATCTCACGGTGTCTTATCTAATGGTGTTTGTTTCCTACAATATGGTTATAGAATAAAGTAGAATTCAGTAATTTCATACCCGAAATGATAATCCTAATATCCGTATACGGATGCAGTGTGTCACTAGTCACTAGTTCCTGCAGGAACACGAGTGTTATTGTGAGTTTTTACTGGCAGCATTGAGCTTCATGGTACATTTAATATTAATATTCTTACAGCTCATTTAACAACACTTCTGGTTTGATATTTGCATTGTAGCCACTGAGAATCATACACAGGGCCACTGTAGGCAATTCCTATTGGGTAAATAGTTCCTCTCAGCTGCAGATTATATATATTTTCTGTTAGATGATCAGATTCCATACAGGCTCCAAACAAAACAATCCAACCATCTCTCTCTCTCTCTGAGGCTGCATGTCTCACCAGGGTCTCTCTCTCTCCTGCTGTTTGCTTGTGTGTTTGCGGTTGTCGTCGCACACTGAACAACAAAGTGATTCATTCGGGCAGCCAGACACATCCGAGCTGACCCGCGGTCAGAGCATTTGCGTCAGTGACGCAATTTAGCACCGGTGTAAACAGATCAGGGGCAGATGAGCCGAGCAGAGCAGGAAATGCAACAAATATAAGATGAAGTCCGGCAGGTTAGATTGATCTGAATTTCTACATCTCCTGCACAAAAACAGCAACATTTGATCATGAATTTTACCGGGATGTCACCCCAAAATAAAACTCACTATAGGGTTATTATAGGAATATTATTAACAAAAGATTTCCTCCTTTATTTTAAGGATCAACACTCGAGTTTAGTACAGAACACACGGGAGAATCGAGCAACTTATAGCCCACATTTTCCCCAAATCCTGCAGCATATTTTAGAGAAACACAGCCCAAATATAACAGGAAAAACTGCAGATTTGATAATATCCTTAAGAATATTATAGCATAAAGTGCTATACTGTCACTCCAAACACGCTGCTAAGTATAACAGTTACTACAGGAACACTGCAACAGGGACTTGCCATCGGGGAAGTCGTGATTTACGCGCCGCCCTGCCGCCTCCTTGCAGCGAGTTCATTAAAAGGGAAGTGCATCTGTCTCCGTCTGTGCTGGATCAGATCTAATGCGTCTTACCGTGTCGGGCGGCCGCGCAGAGCCGGCAGGAGGCGGTGAGGAGGAGGCACAGAGCCGCCCAGAGCCGCGGAGACCTCATGGTACATCCAAAACCCACCGGAGCCAGGAGGGGAGAGCGGCCGCTGCTGCTGCACTTCTACCAGCTCTCCATCTCTGAGGAGAGGCTGCTGCTGCACAGGACTGATGGAGAGGAAGTGTGTGTGTGTGTGTGTGTGTGTGTGTGAGAGAGAAAAAGAGAGAGAGGGAGAGGAAGAGAGACGGGCTGGTTGGAAAACCAGGGCCACACTGCAAGAAATATTTCAAGGCTAGAGCTGAGCGAATAAAAAACTGCTGAACTACTTAGACTAGAACAACGTCAGTGGTGGTAGAAGTACCCAGATCATTTACTTAAGTAAAAGCACCAATACTTTCATGTACAAATACTCCATTACAAGTAAAAATCCTTCATTCAAAATCCTAAAAGCACATTAGTATTGTAAGAGTAGGCCTACTGGCTCTGCAGAAAAATAATCCATGTGACTGATGCATTATTATATAGCCCGTCTTTATTATTAGATTGGTAATAATAGCTGCTGGAGGTGGAGCTAGTGTTAACTACTTTATATAGATTTAGCTAGTTTAGTCCAGTGGTTCCAAAGCTAGGGGTCGGGCCCCTCCAAAGGGTCACCAGAAGAATCTGAGGGGTCGTGAGATGATTAATGGGAGAGGAAAGAAGAAAAAGTTCTGATACATTTTTCAGACTTTTTAAAAATAAGTTCATCATTGTGTAGCAGTGAAGTAGATCAGAGCATTACATTGTTTTTCTAGTGAACTGAATATCATGAAGGCGCTCCAAAATTATGGTTGTATAATGTATTTTCATCATGCACTTTTGCAAAATGCACTTTTTTACTTCTTAAATCCTTTATTTACTTACTTACTGAAAAGAGTGAGTTAGTGTTAGAGGTATATCAACACCTCTGACAGTCTATGTATTTACTGCAGGATTAATGTAGTGAATTCTGCTTTTTTCTGCTTGATTGTTTCAGGACATTTATTTCTAGAAAATGTCAGGCTGTATGACAAACAAGTTGGGTTCACCCAGACAAAATCATCCACTACTTTCTAAGATAAATAAGGAGATAAAACTCAGTTACGGCTACATGACTTGGTGAAAACAGGCATTTCTTGCAGTGTGGATGAGATCCTGCCTCTCACTGCATCATGACTTGGATCTGAAGTCCATCTCATTCTGCCAAAAAACTGTCCAGACTCTTGGCAGAGCAGCACATCTGGCTCCTCACTGGGTTTTATTAAAAGTATGGAGGTGAAATTAAGTTACAGCAGCTTCTCCTGCAGCAGAAAACCTTCCACACTTACTATCATTTGTATACTAACCAAACATAGACGAGACACTCTGGAAAACATTTGAATATTTTATTGTTTTCAGGTCATAGGAAAGATGTGATTTTCTTTATTGGGTGTATAATTACAGCATACTGGTGTTTAGTGCTGAGGAGTACAACTGAGAAATCTGTTTTTAAGAAAGGACAACATGAACATGAGTCTAGATTTACACTATTTCTGATGTTAATATTCTTTGCATCAGTATGTGCTGAATCCTAGAAGTGCTGCATTATAAAAGTAATGTAAAAATCTTTTCTTTCCATCAGTTTTGGTTCTTCCCGGCTCTAGTCAACGACCAGCATGCTCCTCACTGTGGGGAACAACTCAAAGAAACCCTGCAGGAGGAAGCAGACAGGAAGTGGCAGTGTGGTTTAAAACAAAATTAAAACGAAAATGGAGAATATGGCGAATATCTGCAGGGGATTAAAAAAACAAAAATAACAATCAAAGCTTAAAAACAAAGAACTCATGACTCATCTCGAGAAATTTACAGAGTCAAAAGCTTGTATTTAAGTATTTAATTTCTGAATCTGTCAGGAAATCCCAGCCAGGAAGACAAAGGTAAAAATGTTGTTGTTCAAAACTGACATTCAGTGTGAACGCACAGTGTCGATGTTTTAGCTGCTGTTTAATTTTTTTATATTTAAAATTTTAAACCTGCAAAATGTGCATCGACTAATTTCAGCTCTACAGTTCTGCAGTAAGGCTCTGTCTCTGGATTTTGTTCCCATTTCCCTGCACAATTCAAGACTACTTCCTTCAGAAGGAGGAGACGGTGACATTATACTGCCGCTGGTCCTGCAGTAATCCAAAACAAACACCCCTCTACTGAGAGAGAAGGCATGTTTGTTTCACAGACGAGGGTTACCTTGAAGAGGGTGGTGCTCTGCAGGACGCTGGAGGTGCAGCACATCTCTCTGATAGAGTGCATGGAGAGCTGCGGAGCTCCGATGTCCACCACAGGGACGCCGAGGCGGGCGGCTAGGATGGGTCCGATGGTGGTTCCACACGGGCTGTCGTTACGGACCATCACATCCTGCAGGAGGAAGGATCACAAGTCAAACTGCTGGAAAATGATTAAAAATGAAAAGAATAAAAACATCTAAAGAATTCAATCTTTACACATCCAGAACGTTTTCCTAGTGGCCGTTAGGGGGCACTGCAATGTCTACAACCACCTGTTGCCGTCTTCAGGTCATTAAACATTGTGGTTATGAAATCAGACCAGGTCAAAGTGTCATGATTAAAAGTCAGAAACCAACAAGTCAGACATGTTTTGTTTTTCTGACTTCGGAGCTTGTCAAGAAGAAGCAGAGGCATTAATTATAAATGAAAAACCTGGATTGTGTATTTTCTACTCTGTGCTGCTTGAAATCCCAAATTTCAGGACTTGAAAACATTACATGAACTTGTTATTGCTAAATGATTAAGGGTATCTGCAGGTTTCAGAGCGCTATATTAAAGACAGAAAAGATCCATACAAACATTTGGTACATATACTGCATGTATGTGAAGCCCAGCCTTACTTCTGCTGAACAGTAACTTATATATATGAGGTCTATGAGAACTTATGGCAGCTTAGATGTAATGTTTAATTCCTCAGGTGTCCCTGCTGTTATTAAGTTTATCACTCACTGCGACACAAACCACCTTTCTCAGCTCTTTATCTCCTAATCTCCATCTCAGAGGTCATTTAGAGGTTTTGTTCGCCGGACTGGGAAAGGATAATATCTTTTGTCCTCGTCGATCCTCCTATAAACAACTCTTCTGTCACTGAAATCTCACTTTAGCATTTTGGGGAAAAATAATCATAGTATCCATCATCATTCAGTATGTTGATCACCACTTGGATGGTACCGCTTCACCTTTTTATTTCTCACTGCTTTGCCAATGATCATCTTTATTATGATTTACAAAGATTTTTACCCTTTTTCTATTTCAAAAATGACTAGATGTGATATTTGATGTTGATCCTGACAGCAGTCGTATCTTTAAACTGTATTATTCTGAATTTCACATCATATCTTGTAAAATAAAGTGACTATGATTATATGGGAAATATGGTCTCATATAAATACTGATAAAAAGTTAAAGCTTTGACTTTTTGTCCATTTTTGCAGCCCCGGAAATAGAAATATGCGTTTCATAATTACTGTTAATAAACAGTCTTTTCCTCTCTGTGTCGTCCAGGAGCAGCCCGACATGTTGCTAGGAGATCTGCGTTAGCTGCCGAGTGACTCAAGACACACAGTGAAGCTGCTGAGCCTCCATCTGCAAACAATTCATCTGTAATCACACACACTGTACCTGCAGAGGCACGCCGACCTTGCTGGCGACCTCTCTGACGACGGAGGCGGTGACGGCCGTAGTGGCGTAGCGCTGGTTGCTGTTGAACTTGATCACTGGGCCCTGGAAGAACAATAATATGGATACATGTGAATGTTAGTTGAATTTATCATTATATATTAATCTGACAGCGTTTTACATCATGTGGCCAGGATTTATTTTTATTTATATTTATTGTCATAAAGTGAGGAGAGTCTGTTGAAAATAATCTAATATGGCTGCAATTGTTTTAACAATTGATTCATGTATTGATTTTGGTTGTATGAGCTGGTGAATCATAGTTTATGAGACAGTTGGAAATACTTATTAATACTCATCACAAAGTCAAAACTAAGGACTAAACATGATTAATCTAGGTCCATCAAAAAATAAACAGAAAAAAAAACAGGCAGGTCTTTGTATTTGTGAGGCTGAAACCGAAAAATATTTGGTATTTTTACCTTAATAATATATAAGATTGAAAGGCACTTTATGAAAGTTAGTGGTTAGTAGAGCAAATGATGAAAAACAGGTTTGTGTATTTGTATTTTGTCCACTTCACCTTGTGGAAAGCTGGTCGATGGTTCTCCTCGTGCTTCTCCCTGAGAACAAAATCAACAGTTTTGATAAAAATCTTAAAGAAATTAACTCAACTCTCTGCTGAAGATTCTTTACAGTCTGAGATAAAATGAGATCATGTACAAATGAGAAGGACTGCACCTTCCTCATGGCTGAGAATTATCTGATCGTAACTTGCCTGCAGTATCGTGTTTATTGGGCAGACATTCTTTTTTCATAAATGTACTTTTAGGAATGAGAAGATGTCCACGTTGAAGTAAATAATACAAGTTGCGTGTTGATACTGACTGGTAGTTGGGGTGCACAGCGTGGGCCATGTCGGCGCTGATCATGAAGGACAGCGGCGCCGCCTGTTGAAAGGCGGTGAGGTTGGAGGCGGAGGCGGAGAGGCGGCTGAGGATGAGCTCGGTCAGGTTGGACTGAGCTCCCTGAGCGCTCTCTGATCCCACCTTCAGGACAAACAACATACGGACATTGAAACTCAGAAAAGAAAAAAGAAAATACAGATGGTTTTGTGAAGTGTTTCTACTTCATTGATTGTTTTTACTGTTTAGTCTACAAAATGTCAGAAAATAAGGAAAATGTGAAAAAGAGCCCAAAAAGAATGTCTTGCTTTGTTCCACCAACAGTCCAACACCCAAAGATATTCAGTTTACAATCATAAAACAGAGAAAAGCAGCAAATCCCCACATTTGAGAATCTCCCAAACTGCTTCATGCTTCCATCACACTCACCTCTTCGTTGTCGTACAGAGTGATCATGCGGACGTTGGGATCTTTGGCCAGAGAGTCCCCTGAGCAGGACTCCACCAGCCCCTGAAAGACAACAAAGTCAGACAGGGAGAAAGAAGTGAGGGAAGCAGGAGCTACACTAAAAGCCGTTAAAAACTGCTGCAGAGTTCATTTAAGTGAATGTTTTTTGACTTGTGTGCCGTTTTGTTTGAGCAAAAAGACTGAGAATACTTTCAACTAACTGCCAATTATTTTCACTTTTAGGACTTTAGCGGACATTCATCCAGAAGAAGAAAACTGACAAAAGAACTAAGAAACAAACAAAAGAAGAAAGTAAATCATGTTGGAGAAAATAAGCAGAGTGACAGCACTCTGACAGAAAGGATAAAAATGTTCCTGTGTGGAGTCTGACCTGCAGGGCGCAGTAGCAGCTGTGGAGGTTGTCCAGACGGGGAGAGTAAATGAACTCTTCGTACACACCCCCCAACGCCTGCAGAGAGAAGAGAAGAACATGACAAACAGAAATACCAGAGATGTTAATGTTTCCTTCCACCATTAGCTTGTTTGAAATATGATTCAAAAACCAGAGAACACAGAGCATGGATATAAAGAATTAGGCAGTAATAAGTGTTTCCTGTGCTGCGGAAAATCTTCATTTTTCTTTCTGGTGATAAAGTCTCCTCTTCTTCTGCATAATGATCACATGTCGAAACAGAAGATCACTGCTGCTTTATGAGGTTAAACTGGATTGTGACACGAAGTCAATGGTTTACTTGCAGACTCACCGCAGGCTGAGTGTCGGTCAGACAGAGCTCAAAGTCCAGCAGGGCTTCGGGCTCGACGCCCAGCTCTGAACACAGCACCTTCACCAGCGCTGGCTGGTGTTTCTCTGCCTGAGGACGCAAGATACAACACGGCATCTTTCATTCTGAAATCAAATCACTTTTTCCATTTTCCTCACTTGATTTGACAACCTTTGTTAGTGTACTAGGTTAATGTCACTAGTGATCCTAGAAAACAAACATCATTTGTGCATTCTCCCAAACTTTTTAAGGCCTGGAAATTCCATAGCTTCCATAGCTTTTTCATATACAACTTTGAAGTTACAAGCACTTCGGTGTGCAAACTTGGCAGAAAAAACATAAATTATTATTTATAATTGATTTAATCTCTAATTTCCTCAGAAGCAAAATAGCCGAATAATTATTCTGGGATTTATTAAGCCATGTGGCCAGTGGGAAGGAGAAGTAAAGGATAAGAGAAAAGAAGAAAGACAGACAGTGAAGGTAAGAGAGACTAGATTCTTGTTTTGAAGTTTCCCTTGATGTTTTGTTGTTACCTAAATGTCAGAATATCAGATGTGTGTGACAGTCTGTTTTACCGTGTTGGCAGCACAGGTGGCATCTCCGGAGGACGCAGAGCCCGTCTCCAGCTCCTCCTGGACGACGGTGGCGATGATGGGCACGCTGAAACACAAACACACAGCGCTGAGCTACAAAACGCATCTCAACAATGTGATGATAGTGATGATAGTGATTCTTGCACTTCCCAAGTTGAAAGAGGCTGCGGGCAAAAGACGTTTCAGAAAACCTACGAAAACTAAATATTCTGACAAAGAGACAACTACACTGGAAGAACTAAAACCAAGCGCTTTGTGAGAAAAATAACACATTTTGTTTCTCAATTTTTTTTTTATAAACTTCCAATATTAATCTAATAATACACTGGTCCAGTCTTGTGATGTTTTTGTGTTGTTCTCCCTGCTTGTTACCAAGTCCACACTTTTTATTTACTTAATATTTAGAAAACCTTTTGTCCACATGTATTAAAACCACAATACTTATTTTTAAAATGTGACTGTATCTCTAAATCGCAATTAGAAGAATCAGTAAATTTTTTGCAAAACTCATTCTCGTTTTCAGGATTTTGTAATATTCTGGCTGTCATGTTTTTATTCTCTTTATAGCATATGTATGTCTGAACTCGGTAAGTATAATAGTGTATTATAAATCCCCTAAACTGGTGTGTTCTGTTACTGACAGGTGGTTCTCCTTGTTGGGGCCGAAGGAGTCGTTGATGTCCCTCTGCAGGTGGATGGCCAGATGAGGGATCCTGAGCAGCGGCCTGGGCACATGAACCAGCCGGTGAAGCAGCCTGCCGTCTCTCTGTAGCAGGAGCACACGCGCACACACACACACACACAAAGAGGATGAGGAGATAAGAACTTCTGCTTTGATCACTAAATAATGCCTCTTGTTTTCGTCTTGGTAAACGTGCATTCATTTAACATATTGGAACCTCATATTTCAATGGGAGACTCTGCATTTGTGTGACTGCGTAGTGAATAACATTGTGACTGAATGTGTATTTGTATTATCAAATATATAACCTTCTGTTAGGGCTCATCATTTTTGTTTTTTCACAGATTTACCAACATTTTACAAAACAAGCTGTTGAAAGAGATGAAAGCTGAAGCATTTCCTGCTGCCATCAGAGAGAGAACAATAATTACTAAAACTACAAGATGTTTAAACTGAAAATGGTATTTCTATATCCTATTCCCATCTAATTTTAACCTGGGCTTCTATTTAAGAGAAACTGTCTAACAAAATACTTCAGTGCCTAAGATTGTACAGATTTACATGTGCTAAAGCTGTAAATTAATGTCCTTCAGCTACAGAAATAGTCCCGACAATCACAATAATCCTGGTACCTTGACCATAACACGGCCGGCGATGGTCAGGTCACGGTCGAACCAGGTGTTCCAGATGCCGCCGCCGTAGCACTCTACTCCGACCTGCAGACAGCCCTGCTTCGTCCTCTTAGACCTCGGCTTCACCTGAAACACACAGACAATCTAATCTAATGATCTAAAAACTACACATCTCATTTACCGAATGCCTAAAATTCTACAATACAAAATTTAGCTCCTGTGTGTTAGAAATGAAACATGTTCACTGAGCTTCAGGTTTTATGTTGGATGCAGAAATCTCTTTATTTCAGAACAACTACTTTTATTTTTGCTTCTTTGCATCAAAGCAGAATCATTTCGAGGCAGATGCTGTTCTTCAGCGTGCCTTCGTCTAAAAATGTACCAAAGAAACCTGTGAGAGACTCAGCACAACATGCTGTTACAGGAAGCCAAACACAAGCTTAAACATCGGGGGAGAAACTGTAAGCATATCTTCTCTCTCACATCTAAACTGCTTCACTGCTCAGATTTGTTGTGGTTTGGCTGCAGAGGATTTTACGTACTAGAAGTAGAGTATTCTGACTGCTTTCTGAGGATGTAAGAAAGATAAAAGGCAGATTGTGATTGACAGGTGGAAGGGGACAGGCTCTCACCCTGAGGCAGGGGCTGTCTGTGTGGGCACCAATCATGGAGAAGCCGTTTCCTGGCAGGTAGCGTCCGCCCACAGCGAAGGCAATGAGGCTGGAGAAGTTCCTGGTCACAAAGTACTGAAGAGAGCAGAGGACGGAAATGAAATATTATGGATTATTCAACAAACAGCACATGCAAATATTCCCTTTAACAGACAGAGTTATGTTTATTTGTTATTTGTATGGCTTCTGGAAAAGGAGGCGATAGACATTTATTTTGAAATCCCTCTCTTACTATTTCCTGACTTTGACAAATCTTGGTTGGTGTTAACAAAACAAACCTTTTTTGACATTTCAAGTCCTGCCAATTGTTTAATTTCCAGAATTTTTAAGTTTCACATACTGTATAAACTTTGTAGGTACCAGAAACTTCACATTTGACCTTAATATACTGATGTTTTTTAAAAATTTAACACCTAGCTGGCAGCTGGCTAAAGAAAAAACTGTCAGACCGGCTCCTGTGGCACTTTGCTCCCCTGAACTCTTGCAGAGGACCATTAACTCTGACCGACCTTAGTGGACGGCTTGATGTCCCACTGCTCCGTCTCCTTCAGCTCAATGAAGCCTGCCTCCAACAGACGCCGCCTGCATTCTTCAACCACTGCAGGGACGAAAAGAGGAGAAAAAATGATGCAGGGTTTTTCTATTTACTGCTGCACTGACGTTCATTAGGTTTTGTAAAAGTCAGAGTGATTTTTCATTGAAGCTGGAACTGGTTTCAGTCTGGCTAAGATAATAAAATGGATTTCATCTTGTTACCATTGTTCACGACTTTTCAGCTTTTCAGCACCGACCGAAAGCCTTTGTCGAGATGCTCCTCTGACACCAGAAAAGGCTTTTTACTGGGGTTTTTTGTTTGTTTGTTTTTCTTACACATTTTAATCTTTAATCTGTATTTCTGTGCGCATTGTCGGCAGTCTGTAAAGCACTTTGAACTGCACTAACCTCTATGAAAGGTTCTTCACACATAAAGTTGGACTGATTGATTGCTTAACGTTGAGGTTCCCCCAAAGGTAAAACTGATCAACTGAAGAAAAAAAAAAGTAAAAACTAAATTTAAAACTAAAAGAACGTATCAGGGTTTTCCCTCCATTACTGATCAGATGTTTCTGCACACTAGTAAGAACTCCAGCAACTGCTTTGAACTTATGACAATTTGTTGTTATAATGGACATAAAATGAAGCCGTCTGAGTCAACAAATCTATTTTTGTTCAAATAACAATTTACATAGCAACAATTTGTTACCACATTTCCAAATGCTTTCACCACAGAGAAAATGTCTTATTGTTAATTGTGTTGCTATCAAGTTGTAAAAAACTATTTTAGCTTTTAGGCTTTTCCATTTCTTCAAACATAATTCACAACATTGCCTTCCTTTTAATCTGGTTGCGTATTAAGAATCCCGATATAATTTGTTGGAAAGCAATTTAACTACACACAATATACAAATGAGGTTTATTTTTTTATTGCCTTCATGCTCGCTTGCTCATTTGAGGATGCCGGAGGTCACAGTGCAAAGGAGACATTATGAAATACCCGTTTCATCTTTAGAGACTTTATCTTATCTCAAACTCAGAGTCGTCCGTTAATGCCGACACACGCACATCTCTTTGTTCCCACGCTGGACAACAGAACTTCACACCAAACTCCAAACAGCTGGCCTGAACTGTGCGTCTCAAGTTATATAAACTGTGAGCGACGTGTGGTTCTGTCAGCAGAATTTAAGACTCCTGTGATTAAATTACAAACTGGCAGAACAAACAAGAGATGAGCTGGGACCCGAAGCTCTGCTTGGCTCTGGTTCCAGGACACACACACATTCATCACAGAGACGCTTTCTGCTCCAGCTTCAGAGGAAGGTTGACCAGTTTGTTCAAAGTGACTCGTGAGGTTAAAGAATCAAGAATCAAGTCAGACTTCAACCTGTTGCCGTTGCCTTTTCTGTCACAGCTGGCCTCAAAAGTAAAAAGTCTTACAAATGCTGATGAGGAAAAACATACTGAACTATACATTAATTCGCCTTAAAATGATATATATTATATTATATTATATTATGCATGTACTTGACACTCAAATAAACCTTGTAGCTCGTGCAAAGCCTGCACTTGTACCCTGCTGCACATGCACACACACAGTTTTAATGGTCGGTTTTCTGCAGAACAGGAGCTTTAAGGGATAAAAACCCAGTTTCTCAGACTTCACCGTGATACGGAGACACTCCTCTGCCGACAAACTGCAGGAGCTCCTTGGCTGCGGACTGCACGGCCTCCCTGGAGCCCTTCATGGTCACAGACTTGAGGGGAAAAGAGCAAAATCACGCGTCAAATAACCAAAGTTCCTCACAAGGAGTGAGACGGCAGAGCTAGAAGCTACCCGGCAGGTGCTTCTAACTTCGGACACCAACCGCGAGATTTTACCGAGTTTCGACTTTCTTTTCCTTCTTTTAAATATCCCACACATTTGTATAAATAAGCAAACGGCTAGAAACATCAAAGTAGTATAATTACAAATGGTTTGCCCCCAAACTGTGTTAAAAGCTGACATTATATGGTTAAAAAAAAACAGGCTTGTCCGATAAAGGAGGCAGCCGTGCTTAGCTAACCTTTGCTACCTAACCTTCTTCTTCGCTCCTCTCCCTCTTCTGGCCCAAAGTCGAAGCAGCCGCCAGCGAGGGTGCAACACCTCCACCCACCTCCACCCACCTCCACCCACACCGCAGCGACAGCAGTCATGTTCACGGCACTCACCTGCATTAGTTGCACTTTCCAACCCTGAACGGTAAAGACGGGCAGGTCCGGATCAGCCGACAGAAGCGGAGGAAGGAGCGGCCACCGTCTCCAGACGCCGCGCCACGGGGGCCATCTAGCGGCCAGGCGGTGCAATTACAGCCCTCACATTTTTCACAAGCTCCCACACATGTTTTTAAGTATTGTTTTTTTTAATCTCTGTTTTTAAATGACGTATATTCGTGCCGTTATTCATTCTTTCCAGTCATAGCCATGGTTATGAGGTGTTATTTCCCGGATCCATAGACTCTGCAAGTGAATCTGTGATCATGGTCAGCTCGGACGCCACAGCTGCAATGCATTAAGGGAGAAAAGGTTGCTGTGCTTCTGCTGCTGTTGTCTCTACCTGTCTGTCTCTCTGTCCACCTGTCTCTTGCAGTCCTAACTCGCGGTCTCTCTCTCCAGTTATCTTTCTCCTCACCCGTTTCTCTCCAGGGGTCAATCCATATTACTGATAATGCAATAATGTACAGTATGTAATGATCTAAATCAAAGACAACGCCTTGATTCTTACTTTACCGCCACGGATAAAGTTCAGTTCAGTGTGTCCTTTGCAGCCCTCGGTATCCCGCGGTTTCTTGCACACCATTCATTTGTTTAATGGAGAGTTCGAGTGATCCTCGTCAAATATTAGGTAACCAAGCTGCATTTATTGGATGTTTTCAGGTGGTCATCAGTCACCCTGCAGGATCATTTTCTGAACATTTCTCCTTTTTTCACAGATAATGAATTCCAACTTTTTTATTCCCAAAAAACATTTTGTATGCAGCCCATATTTGGACTGCTTGCAACTTTGGCAGTGACTGACTCAGTGCCCAAAAACTACATTTGTGTGTGTACAGTGTTTACATTTTTCTGATACCAGTGAGCAATGTTTAATTAATTAATATTTTGCTTTTTATTTTGTCTGTCTTTCTGACACTCACTCATGTTAGTCTACTCTCCTTATCCCCCCATGCAGCCATTTATCACTGTATCACCACAGGAACCAGCCTTATATAGTCCTGAACAACGAGGGAGGGGGAGGAGGGAGGAAGAGTCAGAAAACGATGAAGAGATGTTTATATCAGCTGTCAGCTCACAGCGTCTCTCCTGCTCTTGAGGAAGCCCAGGGCGACAAGCACACACACACACACACACACACACACACACACACACACACACACACACACACACACTCTAGCATTGACATTAAGATTCGGGCTCTATTAATAGATGTGAGAGCAACAGGCTGCAGGAGAGGAGCAGCAGTGTGGAAGTGTTGAACATCCTGGGATTATACGGGAATTTGTCTAAATACACTGGCACTGTTCTGTAATTATAATATTTCAATATTTGAATGGTAGTAGAACAGCACCAGGGCCCAAATGGATTGCAGCCTTAATTAAGGACGTTAGTTACACCTGTGTAAATCATAGTGTCAGCAGTGGGAAAGGCCTCTTAATCCTTTAGTGCTGCAGGATTTTAGACAGTAAAATCTTTCTGTGTCTCCAGTTGACTCTTGCAGCAGAGACACAGACTCGAAGGAGAGTAGTAATGTGGATCACACTTCTTTTCCTCTCTGGGCTACATGTTTGTTCTTCAAGCCACTAAATCTATTCATATTGATATTATCTCTTATAAATATGATATGCCAGTTTGGCTTCAGAGGCTACAAATGTGTAAAGCCTGTGTTACAAACTGGAGGTGTGGAGTTTGGAAGACGTAGGCAGTTGGGTCTAACGAACAGGTGCTACTGGTTGCATTATGGGAAATGTAGGATGCATTGTATCTGGAGCTTGACCCATCTTACCGACTAATGTCACGGTATCTCAAAATTCATTCACAAGATGATAAAAAGATTCTTAAAAAAGACCATTTATGTATTAGTTAATATTATTTTAAAATCTGCATAGAAAAATAATCAACATCAGTTTCAAATTGGTGAAATCTATAATAATCTTAAGCTTTAAAATTAATGTATTATCACTTTTCTGTGTTTTCTTTCCTTTTTATTCTTGTATCGTTTGAATAAGGTAGTTTTTATATAAAGATCACTTCTCACCTTGCTGGAGCTGAGATTCTGATGTGCACACTTGTAAGTATCCAATAACTGTATACTGCACAGACTGAAGTGTGTGGAATCTTCTCCTGTTATTATAATAAGGACGTTTGCATCAATCTGTTTGCAACCTACAGATTTTGAGCTGATCTGATCCTCCCAGAACAAGTTTTAATAAAATTTGTTTTAAAATGATTACCGAAAATGGAAAAGCTTCAGCACTTGTCGTGTTTTTGCCCTTTAAACACACTTTCAACACAACATGACTCAGAGCACATTTGAGTCTAGTGTGTCTGTTGGCAGATGGAAACCTCCCTTTAAATCCACTTCACTGTCACACACTCTAAGGATATCATCATTAATGGCACATATTGTTTGGGAATGTGGGCTTTCTCCTGCTGTGGGAGGGCCTGCAGGCACACACTGTACCTCTCCGTCTCTTAGGATGGGATAGTTTTCCTTTTTAAGGCAGGTTAGTCACAGCTCTTCCCCCACGGGTGCTGTCATTAACAACCTGCACCGCCTCACCATGTGAGGACGTCGCAGAGGTTTGAAAGCCATCGTCCTTGCATCCTCACATTGTTATGTCATGAGATCACAGACAGAGGTAGAAGATTTTCTCATGAGACTGTGATTCAACAAGTCTTCTAAACTAAATGACTAGTCTTTTGTCATATTGGTGTTCACTGACAAAACAACTTGGTTAACGTTACGGAAAGATTATGGTCATGGTTTAAAGAAAATTACTGCTGATTAAAGGACAAACACACACTTTGCTGACCATCCACCCTGACCTACCATATAGACATTAGCACTGCATGAAAAATGCAGCCCTTCTCATTCATTTCAATTAGACACCGTGTTGGCACAGCGGAGTTGCCAATGCAGAGGACTCCTGCAAAATACACGCTGGGCTGGCCAGCAAAAAAGTTAAACCTGGCTCAACTTTTGCCACAATGCAATGTGAGGTAATCCAGCAAGGTGCTATATTTGTTAAATATTTGTTAAAAACTGCTGTGCAGTGTTTTGGCCTCTGATAAGCCTTCAAACTCAAACCAGCCTTCCTGTAACATGTGTCATTTTTATGGACATTAACCTGAGTTAAACCAGAGCTCAAGCATGTTTCAGTTGTTTTCAAATGATCAGCATCACAGATAGTTGATTGTTGATTTTCGGGGTATAAATTGACACAGCTGACTTGATGCTAAAACGGTTAAAAGGAAAACATGAGAAAGTGGCAGAGAGACAAAGAGGGAGAGAGAAAGATGGAGAATGAAGAGGTAGACGGAGAAGGTGAGGGGAGAGAAAAGGAGGCAGAGAGGAGTATGGAGAGAGGGAGAGAAAGACAAGTGATAGAGAGAGGGGAGGGAGAATGAACATTTGGAGTATGAGAGAAAGAATGAGGGAGTGGGTGGAGAAAAAGAGGTGGTAGGAAAGGAGAAAGGGAAGGTGACAGAAAGAGGAAAAGAAAGAAAAAGTGAGAGAGACACAGGGAGGGCAGTTCACAGGGAGGAGGGGGTAAAAAGCAAGGGAGGGGGTATCTACAAATAGCCAGGGGCAGTAACTTCTTCTTCAGTGCTCCCCTCTGCTGCAGCCCTCACCAGGCTCTTCGTGTCCTCCAACATGGCCTCCTACAGCTCCTCCGCCCAAAGCGCCTCCTCCTACCGCCGCCACTTCGGCCAGGGCACCTACGCATCACCCTCCCTCAACCGCTCGCTGCTGGGTCACAGCGGTGGTGGCGGGGGCCACGTCTCCTCAAGGGTCTATGAGGTGACCCGGTCCAGCTCGACGCCGGCCTACCGGGTCTCTTCCAGCTACTATGGCAAGCCCCTGGCGGCCTCCCGGGCCTCCGTTGGGCGCTCCTACGCCGGCATGGGCGAGACGCTGGACTTCAGCCTGGCTGACGCCCTCAACCAGGAGTTCCTGACCACACGGACCAATGAGAAGGTCGAGCTGCAGCACCTGAATGACCGCTTCGCCAGCTACATCGAGAAGGTCCGCTTCCTGGAGCAGCAGAACCAGGTTCTGGCGGTGGAGGTGGAGCGCCTACGTGGCCGTGAGCCAACGCGCATCGCTGACCTGTACGAGGAGGAGATGAGCGAGCTGAGGAGGCAGGTGGAGATCCTGACCAATCAGAGGTCACGCATAGAGGTGGAGCGGGACAACCTGGCCGACGACGTGGACAAGCTCAAACTCAGGTGGGAGGGGCAAGACGGCGTGTGTGTTTCTTTAAGAGGGGGTGTTTGTCTGCATGTGTAGGTATATAGAGTACGTTTGTGTGCATTGATGAGTGTGTATGTTTGAGAAATGAGAGCAGCTTGGTGTGTGTGTGTGTGTGTGTGTGTGTGTGTGTGTGTGTGTGTGTGTGTGTGTGTGTCATGACTGCTCGATGAGATGTGTGAGTCTCAGCTGGCAGCATTATCTGCTGTTTGTTGTGGTTACAGGAAGCATCTTTAAACCCTGATGATCAGGCTTGTTTTTAAAGGACCATGACGGTGTTTTTATGTTTTTGACCTCTTACTACAAGAATCAAATCCATCACAGTTAATGATTTTACCTGCTTCAATACATTTAAGCTTACAGCAACATATTTTTGTCCATGACAGCAGAAGCATGGAGGTGTTGGACTGTTGCATAACAATGGTGGAGACACCTCCAGGTACATATGAGTCACAGAGTCAAATACTAACAATACTAAAAAAAAAACTATTAAAAAAATAAATATTAAAAGTAGTATTTTTGAATGAAGGACTTTTACATTCTAGTATTGCTGCTTTTACTTAACATATTTGAATACTTCTTCCAATACTGCTTACTTCTCCATAGCTGTTAAGTGTCAGCTTCACTTATACCAGCATTACTACTACTATAACTGCAAATACTCCTTATACTACTTAACTACCACCTGAATGACTATAATGACTATTAATGTTAGTTACATTTGGTCAAATTAATACAACAAAACAAACAGAAATGCAGCTTGTTACAGGTTGATTTACAGCTGAAACATAAAAGAATAATTAAAACGTTCCACAACATTCAAAGTACAGATACCCTCACATGAAGAATTGCATTTAAAATAGGCTTATACCAGTCTATAAATACACGTGTGCCACAGCTTAAATTTACACATGATGAGCTCTGATTCCTGCAAGATTTTTTATCAGGAATATTCACTGGGATGTGTAACTATAAAAATGATGGATGACTACTGTGTGTGTGTGTGTGTGTGTGTGTGTGTGTGTGTGTTACTGCCCCAGTCTGACCAAAGTTAGAGCTCATCACACACACATGGCATGTTTACACTGTCCTCTTCTATAAAAGGAGAGGAACGAGCTCCCACATATCTGAAGGATCTCTAATGATCTGTACTTTCTCTTCCTCTCTCTATGGTTTACATCTTAAGTGCCAGTTTTATAAAGATTAAGAGAGAGAGGACGGCGCTACTGCAATTCAAGTTCAATATTAAATAATAACTGGAAGGTCCCTTACAGGGAATTAAGGAGTTTTCACTTAGAATAAAATATAAATGGTCACTGGAAGGATTTTGTCCGGAGGTTGTTTTATTCAGGCCAATTTTGCAACATTTTTTTTTGTGTATGTATTTGGTGGTTAAAAACTCACACATGGTGGGTGTTTTTTAGGATAATTCCACTATTTTTAGACTCAGTATATTTAAATTTGACTACTTCTAGGTCACCAAAAATAAATAAAATTATTCAGCACTCCTCTGTAATTTCCTAATAATTCTCTAGAAAGTTTCCTGGAAAGAACTACATAATTATAGCAATTATAGAGAAAATAGTTTAGTTTTGAGCTTATAAGCAGTTGTTGATTTCCAGAGGAAGTTCTGCTCCATTTAAATACAATTTGCAGAAAATATATTTGAACAGCTAAGTCCATAAATAAAATGTGAAAAATCCAAAAGACATTTATAACAATGCCATAAAATGTCTTCATGTTGTCGTTGTCTCTCACCTCCTCTAGACTCCAGGAAGAGATTCTCCAAAAAGAGGAAGCAGAAAACAACCTGGCTGCTTTCAGGGCGGTGAGTCCGTCATGCATTACATAAGTACTTTATATTACCTTGAAAGGTCAAGAATGATCTTTGAAACTCAAAAGTTGAAAGTGTTCTTGACCTTTGGACATGCAGTTTTCACGTCCTTAAAACATAATGAAGGTTTGACCTTGGAAACAGCAAACAAACTATTTGTTCTACTTATTTTTAACAGTTTTAAAATAACAACTGATTCACCAAACTGTTGCAGGATGTGGATGCTGCCACTCTGGCTCGTCTGGACCTGGAGAGACGCATCGAGACACTGCAGGAGGAGATCGCCTTCCTGAAGAAGATCCACGAAGAGGTTCTCTGCTCCTTCTTCTGCTTCTGTCTCTCTGTTCATCTTTAATTAGACAACCTACACTGCGGCTGTCATCTTCTTCATAAAAACTCAGCTTCAAGGCCCATCATGACTACAGATGGATACAGAATAAGTGCACAGAGCAGCTTAAAGAACAAACAAGCATCTCAGGATTATTAAGGATAACCCAAAATCTCAAAGACTTTATTTTAATTCCTTTCTGTCTGTTGTGGGCACTGTCTTTGTTTGTGTTCTGTGTGACTGTGCTGCATTTGGCCTGTCTGTCTGTCTGTTAGCATCTTTTGTTACATCTGTGTGTGTGTGTGTGTGTGTGTGTGTGTGTGTGTGTGTGTGTGTGTGTGTGTGTGTGTGTGTGAGAGAGTGAGTGTGTGAGATGACAAGCAAGAGGATTGGGGAAGTATACAGTTTCACACACAAACACACACAGAGCTTGTATATTGGCAGCAGGCCTGAGCAGTGTTGCAGCAGAGCGCTGAAATCTCCCACAGCAGATGTACGGCTAAAATTACTCTGTGTACCACAGTGGACACGCACGTCTCTGAGCAGCAGATGCTTGTGTGTGTGTGTGTGTGTGTGTGTGTGTGTGTGTGTGCTTCCAGCCTGGACACTGATAAGACTTGACTGCTACAGATGCTAAAGCCAAGTGGTTCCTACAGTGATAGTAGTGTGATTACGAGTGTTTTTCAGGATGATCACAAAGCAACAGCCACCACTGCTGAGTGGTCAAGCCAGTGTTGAAGTGCCTTATGGCTACCAGAGGCTGGGTCCAAGTGGCTAGTTTACGTCTGTGTAAACACACTAGCTGCGTCCTTTAGCATTGCATTGTCTGTTGCTCGTTGCACACTGGACGAGCCTTAAAGACAGAAGAAGCAGTCGAGGTATCCAGGGAGCGAAATGAGGCGTAAATCAACGCTAGCAGAGAAGACATTGCTGTATCCTGACGTGTCATTAACACAATGTTTAGGTTAAGAAAACAGAGGCGGGTGTTGTGTCACTGGAGTGTGTTGCCCTTCATGTTCTGACTTGGTTAGCAATTACCAATAGTTATTAAGGTGTTGCTAGCTGGCTCCCATTCCCACCTGGACACACACACACATACAAAACTAACCTCTTTAATCCACACACACATACATCAACCACACACTAGCCACCACTCTCCCAATGTACACATCTAACCTGACCTCCTCCTGCAGGAGATCCGCGAGCTGCAGATGCAGATGCAGGAGACTCAGGTGCAGGTCCAGATGGACATGTCCAAGCCAGACCTGACGGCGGCGCTGAGAGACATCAGAGCCCAATATGAGGGCATTGCCGCCAAGAACATCACAGAGGCCGAGGACTGGTACAAGTCAAAGGTTAGAGAAGGAGAGATTGTTATCATTACAACGTGGTGGGTTTTAAAGGCTGATAAATATTTTTCAGACTTCATATTTTTATATTTGACCAAAGTTTGACCAGATTATAAATAAACAGATGAGTGTTTCCCTGGTATCGAATCATTCTCTCTCTATAACAGTGGTGCTAGCAGTAGTATTGGTAGTAATAGCAGTAATACCTGACCTTTGACTTCTCAGGTGTCTGACCTGAACCAGGCAGTGAGTAAGAACAACGAGGCACTGAAGCAGGCCCGGCAGGAGACCATGGAGTTCAGACACCAGATCCAGTCCTACACCTGCGAGATCGACTCGCTCAAAGGCACCGTATGTCTCACACATACAGTACAAAGACTGTGCTTTTAAGCTGTGCCTCATGCTGGCCGAGCTCTGTTTCATTTCAGACTTGTCTCTTTGACAAATCCAGAATGAGTCCCTGATGAGGCAGATGAGGGACATGGAGGACCGTCACGGACGCGAGGCCGGCGGCTTCCAGGACACCATCACCCGGCTGGAGACGGAGATCGCCAACATGAAGGACGAGATGGCGCGCCACCTCAGGGAGTACCAGGACCTGCTCAACGTCAAGATGGCGCTGGATGTGGAGATCGCCACCTACAGGAAGCTGCTGGAAGGGGAGGAGAGCAGGTGATGTTGTAGTCCAGGAACAAAGACTGGTGATATGTTAAAAAGTAAATGGGGAATCGGCTGTGTTCAGAAAACGTGGTTTTCTGTGACAAATTAAAACAGCTGGATCAGGATGTAATTTCAGATTTAACCTGAACAAAAAGCCTACAAGTTTTTTACTAGCTGCTACATGGCTGCCTGTATTTTGTTGTGTATTGTCCATAAAAAGGGTTTTAATATTAAGTTCTGTTGGTAGAAGATGAAAAATGTTTGTTAGTTTGCTGCCGGCAGGTTAGAATTGATTCACAATTAAATTTTAAAGGACAGAAAAGACTACTGCTGCCTTAAAAACAATATTTTATCCAAATGAAGGTAAATTAACATATTATGCATCATGTTTTGCAGGATTACCTTGCCTGTGCAGAGCTACTCCACCCTGAGCTTCCGAGGTACGAACACACCTGCTGTTGCCTGAACACACCACTAGATGACACACGTCTCTATACCCAGCACAGGGTCTGGAGTCTGTCAGTGCAGATGGAGTTTTTACACCTGATTTATGATCCATCATCATTTAAAGGCCATATTTTATGACTCCTTCAGAAGCAGAACATAATATAATAAGCAAAATTTAAAAAAGCAGAATAATTGAGTGATAGATGTAATTTTCTGTGGTTGTGTAAGGGTTAGATTATGAGAAGTGTATTGATGCTACAAATGGTTTTATTTTCTGATTCCAATACATGACAATTGATTTAAAAGTGAATTACCAAGGTGGATTTTTCAGATCTTCTGCCATACAATATGATATTTTAGGGGGATGTTAAAGTGGTAAAAGTATAACTTTAATTAACTGTATGTGTCTTCTGTCATTTGGATGATGATATTTTCTTGCTGTGTTTAAATAGAGACCAGCCCAGAGCACCAGCAGCGCTCCTCTGAGATGCATTCAAAGAAAACTGTCCTCATCAAGACCATCGAAACCCGCGATGGAGAGGTAAAACACAGAAAAGCATTTAGCAAAAATACTGCAGGGATAATCTCAGTTAGTCAACGTTTTTTTGTTTCTCAAACTATGACAAACTGGGAGCATCCTGCCAGTTTTGTTGCTTAAGATTCATCCCAATGAGCTTATCAGTCAGTATCTTTCCTTTCTGTCTTCTAACATCTCCAAAACAAAAGAAAAAAAACCCCAAAATAACCTTATGAAGAAAATCTGTAATAAAAAAGGTCTGGAGCAAAATCTAGACAAAAGAAACAATTTAGGTTTCAGTGTGGATTGACTGGTGACATTTTAAACCATTAAACCACCAACGATTTCTCACATATTGACTAGTTTAATCTCCCTCATTTCTGACTTAACTAATGGACTTACATTTATATTGATCAGTATTTAGACTGGGTCAGTGCTCACTTTGTTAATTCTGCCCTAAATAGCCAGAGTCCATTTTCTGCACTGACACTGAATAAAACAGCTCTTCACCTCTTTATCTCCTGTCCTGATTGAAGTGCAGATGGATAATAGCTCAGTTAGTGGCAGCTCTATGTACAACATCTGTAGGAATGAGTGAGGACCTAGCTGCACAACTTTGTGACGATTTTCATTTCATTCAGAAGACATTTCTGATCTTTCCAAGTAAATACACCTACACACACATGCAGCGACTAGTTCAGCCATCCAAACATCCTGTCAAACCTGAGTGGAAACACGCTACACAGCTTTCTGGGAAAACATAGATCCGAGGCGTGTTAAGACAAGTCATGGTTGCTCTTTTTTCATCTGTATCGCTTTGTCATGTGTCTCCATCTTCACGTGCAGCCCTGTTGTCTTTGTAGATGGATGGCATGCTGCTGTTTTTTTCACCTCTTTCAGTACAATTAAAAGACAACAAGACAAAAAAATGTTTTAAAAAAATTCAACTGAAGGATTAAATTACAGACAAAAATGACTTGATAAGATTTTTGAAGTGCATTTAAGGCAGACAGTAAAGATAGATAAATGTTTTGTGACAGATCAATACTATGTCCCAATTCCATATTACATACCAATTGTCATAGTATACTGATGATGCTGTTAGTATACAAAAAACAACATACTTTACCGTTGTATACTTACAGGACATGACACCAACACATGTCAATCAAAGGACAACTTCTACATGCTACTGCTACTTGAACCTCACAGACAGGTGTTCTGAGGTGTTCCTCCAATTAGTTTTATTTTTTTCCAGCTGTGAGCAGCTCCTCAATTATCTGTGGGAGAATAGTGTCCAACAACAGCACACTCAAAAATCAAGAGCATCTTGTGTGCACAGTGGCTTTTTTTTAATATACTTACTTTTGTATATTTTTAAGTATAAGTATATTTTTAGTATACTTACTTTAGTTTGTGGTGAATACACCACATATTCAAAACCTGCTTAGAATTGGTGTGTAGTAAGGGATTAAGACACAGCACAAGGCTCTTTTACTTTGAAATAAAACAGGCATTTATTCAGACAGAGAACCCATGTGCTGACTCTCAGTATATTTTCATATCTTTGAACGTCTCCTGACTGTTGTGTTTCTACCCTCCAGGTTGTCAGCGAGTCGACGCAGCACCAGCAAGACATCATGTAACAATCTGCACAAGATAAGAAGAAACAAAACGCGTCTGTCCTTCCCTGAGTCGGACAGATGAAGAAAAAAAATCAAACTAGAAAAGGTGCGCGAATAAAACAAAGTAAAAAGACTTTACAAACTCATCATTATGGCCTGTACTGTTCTTGTTTTAAAGTTACTGCAATATGTGAATTTAAAGCAGGATGGTGGTATCATTGACTTTATCAGGGTTTATCTCTGCTTAGTGTTGTTTTAGCTGGATACAACATACATATATGTAGCTGGCTATGGGTGCACAATCTTCAAATCACAACATAGAAAACAGCATTTTTGCATCTGAAAGAGGCTGCAAAAGGGTAAAAGCATTTCAAATGGCCTCCTAAGTAAAATATTCTGGTGCTGCATATACTTCCTGCTCTGCAATTTTGGTTAAATGTCACAGAAAATCATTTCACAACAACTGAACAAATCCTCTTCTTTTGCATCTCATTTTCTACTACAAAAAGTGTGCAGATGGATCCAAATCCACATTGAAAATGCAGTAATACTGATGCATTATGATTCTTCTTGTGGTTTCTTCCACACACGGCAGTTTTTGTCCTGTTCCTCAAGGTCAGAGTCACTGTTTTGTCCAAACAGGAGAATGAACGAGAATGAGGTGAACTGTATGTGTGTGTGCTTGTGCTTATCAACAAAGGGACGCAGAAAGGACAGATAAAAAGGAGAAGATGGAGGAGAAGATTAAAAGGTGTCTGGAGATGAAGCGAGAGATAGGAGGAAAGAGGTTGTGCGAGGTAGAAAATACAGGAAAGACAGAGAGAGAGAGAGAGGAGGGGGCCTGTTTTCAGGAAAGATAATCCCTTGTGACTTTCAAATATTATTTGCTAATAAAAGTAAAGTGGATTTCATGTTACAGCTGATTGATGTCTATATGTCCTTGAGTTAAAAGACGACTCACACACACAGATTGTATGCAGGCCCATGGGAACACATGCTTTAATTATCATAGTCATAATTCAATTTTTTTTAAAAGCATGGAGTTACTGGCCTACAGTGATGACATTGCACTCTCCTTTAAAGAACGGCTCGAGAAATAAATAAATCAGCAAATAAATACATCCCACTGGAAAAGAACATGTCTTAATTAAATTAGATTCCTAAGAAATGGAAAATAAACAGTTTAAATAAAATGATAAAATGGCAAAAATAACAAAAAAAGTTAGTAAGTGCTGTGTTTTATGTACAAATTTCACATTGATGCACATGAAGGGGTAGAGGGTGTTTGGTGGGAGCCAAAAAGAAGCCACGCAGGGCAGATCGGGGGCGGGGCGGAGGGGTGAGATCATGCATTTCGGTTCCCCGCTGATGAATAAAAACGCACCTTACATTCCTCCCCCACACGCACACACACTTGCTTGCTTTTCTTTTAAAAAGGTAAAAGAGACGTTAAAGTATTCACATTTTCACTGGTGACAAAAATGTTATGTTGTCCCAAATAAAGAAAATCAATGCACATGATGGAAGGAGTTGTAGGTCTAAGTACAAGTTGGTATGGCCACTATAGTCTACTTCATTCAGACTCTCTGAGCCTTATTTACACCGGCATCTCAGCCTGGTCTCGTTTGTTAAAGGTGCTTTCAAGGAGTCACAGTTTTAATATCAATAAATCATTTTAGTTTACACAAATCTGACCGTCTCAGAGAAGATTTTTGGCTTTCACCGGCTTCTTCTGTGCTTTTTTAACCTGCTCAGATTGTGGTGAGAAATTAGCTCGATTGCTTTGCTGTTCTGCCAGAGCAAATGAAGCTAAACGTTGAAAGAGTGAAACACATCCCAAACTCATCTGAATTTAGAGGAAAACATGAGCTTTTTGAAATTTGAATGTATCTTTGATTCTGGAATAAAAAATATACTACTCAATTACAATGTTAAGTCTGAGACACAAGTTTAACACAAATGAACATTTGGGAGGAGCCAGTGCGCTGGTGAGTTTGTATTCGCCTCCGCAGGTGAGGAGGGTCTAGCGAGCGTTAGCCTTCTTTTTTTCATGGGTCCAGTTGTGGTGATGGCAAATCAGACTGACTCAAATCTCATCCTGTAACTTTAGCAATACGTACATTTCCCTGTGATTCGAATCACGACATAGACCAACATAGGGAGAGCTCAAATCACAGACGGGACGAAGCAAAGGCTAACAACATCGGCCCCACAGCAGTTGAAAGTGAAGTAATATGACAAACTTTGTCCTCGATGATACAGATATTGCACCAATCAAATTACAGTACCAGCATTGTCAATCAATACCAAGAATTCACAACCCCTAATGGACGCTAATGTAGGGGGCGCTGTCACTCCACAAAAATAAATACAACCTTAAATTTCTTCTTTTTGGTAATTGCACGATTCAAAACAATATGGATTTATATATACACTGATTTCTTAGCAAATGTAATTTTAAATTTTGAACGACAAGGACCAAATTCAGATGAAAATCTGCTGTATTGCTTTATGGCACGAAACAGGAAGAGGGTGCTGTTCCGCCAGAGCAAATTGAGTTTAAGATTGAAAGTTTTACACAGTAGAAGATGATGAAACAAGTGAATGAATCTTTCACCTATGCTTATGGAATAAAAATATTACTACTCTGCTTAGCAGCATAAATAATCTCTTGGAGGGCAAACAGTTTGCACTGCAGGGATTTTATTCATGTAAAATAATCAGGGATTGTGGTTTCCATTTGAAAATCCTTAAAATCTTTTTCCGCATGTATTGTGTGAAATCTCAGATGAGGTGCCAGTGTAAATATGGCTCTCTTGCTGTCAGGTAAAAGCAAATCCTCCTCATATATCCAGGCATCTGTGAAGACAACAGGCCGACTCCACGCCAATATTTTTTACCCTGCTTATTGTAGCTCCATGGCTACCCCCCTTAAAAAATCCTTCTGTGATCACATGCAAAAACAAGCCATCGATGGGAGATCTGCCAGTAACCCCCCTCCTGTTGCTGAATGGTACAGTCCACGGAGGGGCAAGGCACCTGTTAAAAACAGATTCCCCGGCCATCGGAGAGCAGTTTGACGCTTGAAGAAGTGTATTGTCCAGCACCAAGGGTGACAAAGGGTTTTCCCCCTTTAAAAATGACATTAAAGACGTCGCTCCCCATTTCAAGGACGATTTTTGCTGTCCAGATGGCACAGAAAGCAAATAAAAGATCCCGGTTTGCATTTAAGGGCCCTCACTTCCCTTTATAGATGATCTTCGTTGGACTTTTAAGACGCCTACGGGCTGAGGAACTAGTTGCTTCTGCAGCATCAGGAGTAAAACGACAACAGCGGTAGGAACAGCACGTTCGACGAGGGCGAAGTTGTATTTAGATTTTTCATACAATGCCTGTGTTTGAACCTGAGGCGGGTTTGCACTATAACTGTGATCCCTGATCTGGTTTGACTTGAGACGATGACATACAGGCCGGGCCGGGTACAGCAGGCTGCTTCGGGTTTCCTCATCAACCCTTAAGATTGTAGCTGCGGTGTGTGTTTGTGTAAGTGCATGCATGCATTTGTGCATTTGAATCTACTGAAATACAGTGAAAAGAGGTCAACCAAACCTCTGCACCACACTGATGGCTCCAGCAGGTAGCCAAGGGAGAGGAGATCCAAAATAGAATTAATAAAGGGTTAAACATATTTTGCATTTTGGGTAAATCCAGCCCTAAATATATTTTCATCCTCTTAGGGGTGTGGCTAAACCCAGATAATGTTTAAACCCAGAATCTTTGCATTAAAACCCAGAGGTGGTTTGTTCTAGCACAGGCGTGATTACACCCAGGTGGGGTAGTGATGGTAGAGTCATGGATCTCCCTGGTTAATGGGTATGTTCAGGCCTCCGGGATGTGGGGGAGTGGTCAGACCCGTAGTGAAGGTCCTGCAGCTCCAGTGAGGGGCGTTGTGGAGCCACAGTCGTAGCCCACATCCACCACGGTGTGGGGTCCGCCAACCAGTCGGCTTGGGAAGGGCTGCGCCTGCACCTGCCGTTCTCGGAAACTCTGGATGTAACTCTGGATGAGGTGGAGATGATGAAAGAAAGGCATTAATAGAAAAATTAACAAATAAAAAAAGGCAAAGTAAAAAAATAAAACGAGTTAAATTACAAGAACAAAAACATGATGACTGGAAAGGGCTTTCCTTCCAGCAAGAGAAAAATATGTCTGTCATTGCAAGTTATTTACCCACATAACAATACAAAAGAAATGACCAAACGCACTGAAGGAAGCATGAAAAAAGGTGATGACAGAAGATGGTGAACAAAACAGAAAATAAACAACAGCAATACAACAATAAAGAACACAAAACACCGCAATACAAAAATATATGACGAGAGAAACGAGATCAAGGTTCCTCACCGGCGAGAGGACGTCTGTGTCGTAGCGGCGGATGGGGTTGGGTTTGCGGCGGTAGGCAGGCTCAGGGTGAAGTTGCTTGGCCTGGTGATGGTGGGAGGAGGAGCCGTGCTGCTGCTGCTTCTTCTTCTTCTTGCGATAGCGGTCATCCCGCTGACGAATCCGCATCACCTGCATCCTCCTCTGCTGCCGGCTGATGATTACTGTGGAGGACAGATGTTGGTCGATAAGGAGATGTTAATGGACTTCATATTACTTCATATTGATATGGTATTTTATTTTCCCTCAGGGTGTGCACACATAGCTATTTGCTTTTAAAACATTAAATGAAGGCAAACCAGAAATACTAATAGTTTATAGTTTAAGAGACATGCACCACAAAAAAACCCCATCACAAACACTTTTCCTCACCCTTGGTATGGGAGTACCCCTCAGCGGTCACCTTCCACTGGACCATGACACCCAGCAGGGTGAGGGCAGGCCACACTCCGAGCACCACCCACGTCAGCCAGCACACAGGCTTGGCAGGTGCTGCTTTCAATCGCTCGTACATGTACAGCACGAGGGCGAAGAGCTCCACGAAGTAGTCCAATGCCACAGCGATGACTGCTGCCCCAAACCTGGCTGTGGACATCGTGGTAAAGAGGCGCTGCCACTGCAGGGTGAGCACTGCGAACAGCATGCCCAGGCCAAGCAGCACGCCCAGGGGCACCCAGACGGAGCGCGGCGGGCTGTCGGAAAGCTCTTCCATGCCCACCAGGGTGGCCACGGCCACCAGCAGGCCCAGCAGCAAGCCCACCATAAAGAGGCCCACGCTGCGAACCAGCATAGTGACCAGGCCGCAGAGCGTGCCGATGCCAAGGCCGATGCCCACTGAGGCCTCCACGCTCAGCTGGGTGTCCAGAACGCGCTCCTTGTAGCAGAGCATAAAGATGACAACGGAGCCAAACATCAGGCCCGTCAAGAACATCACCGCTTTGAAGCAGCGATAGCCTGAAATAAGAGGAAGAAACACATCATTAATAGAGCTATAACTAAATCAGTCACATAGAACAGAAACTACTGCTGCATTGCTCTCTGGTCAAACTGTCAAGCATTTTGCACTTCCAACTCAATTTTCCTGACTCACCAAAGAAGCAGTAAATGATGCCGAAGAGACAGCACATGGAGCAGACGACAGAGGGAACCACCTTGTAGCGGCCACCGGCATCCTCGCAGCCATCCAGTCGCCCGGGGCTCAGATCCTGGTCGGGCTGGGCCAGCAGCGTGTCCAGGGTGGTCGCCATGGTGAACAGGAGGAGAGAGAAGGACGGAGAGAGGAGGTGGAGAGGAGAGATGGAGGAGGAGGAGAGGTGATCAGGTGGGAGGCGAGAGACAGGGGAGGCTAGGGAGCACCACCCAGCTGCATGGTTTCTCCTGTGGATAGGGGGCAGGAGAGAGAAGAAGAAAGGGTTAGACAAAAAAGAGATTTGGAGGAGCGGATGAAAAGAGGTGTAGGGAAAAAAATATGACATTTTTTTTAGTCTAATGTATGAACAGAGGCAAACTATGTGGACCTTTAATCACCTTAATCAAAACACTCAGACTGACTTTAATACTAAAACCAAAATCAATCATAAAAGTGATGGTATAATTTGAAACATGCTTGGCAGTTTAGTTTAAATGTAATGGGCTAAACCATGAGCATGATCCAAAGGATCAACAACACTGCCAGCAACCAAAACCCCTGTTACCCTGTTAATAAAGTGGCTTTCAGATCTGCAGCAGTGTAAATCAGATTTTGTTTTGTGTCCGCACATACACAAAAGCACCCACACACACACACACACACACACAGAGTTTGGCATCCCCCGATGGCGGAAACAGCAGATAATAATAGCTCAGATAACAGCGGGTGTTCGAACTGGGCAGACGAGGGCAATCAAAGCCTCTCGCTCTCTCTGTGTTTGATCAGGAGGCATTTAAGGGGAACAAGAACTGCCGTCCTTCAGGCCACTCGAGCACAAAGCAAACACTCCGACAAACACATTTCTCTAATGGCTCTTTTCTCAGCTATTCAGTCTTTCATCAATCATTCTGTCATTCAGTCCCTACTGCCTACAAGAGGTGTATCTAAACTATAAGATAAATATCTGATAGATGCCCTAAAGTGGGGTTCTTTACCACCTTAAATGTCCTTATACTTTTTGTTTTTGTATAACAATACAATGGCCCACTGCAATTAATAAAGTATTCTATCTTCTCCCTCTGTTCTTTCCTGCAACCTCATCTGTATTCCAGCAATGTCCTTCATTTACAGCACTTGGTTAATAGATTTGCCTTGACTTTCTCCTTCTTTGTGCCCACCTTGTTAGTTTTTTTCTGTGTTCTTGAACGCCTGCCTGTGTACACCTGTCAGGGACCTGCAGCGCCACGGCGCTTCCTGGCATCCCTGCTAAAGCTCACCTTGTCTTTCACTTCGTTTCCTGCCGCCTTCATCATTCAAATCTCTTTGTTTCCTCCCTGTCCTCCTTCACATCCCTCCTATGGTTCATCAGTCTGTTTCACTCAGTCCACCCTTCAAACTAAGAACAAAGGCTTTATGCTTAACTCAACCGTATAGTATTACATATAGCAATGTAGGTATATTACTAATCTAAGAACACCCACATATATATATATATATATATATAAATATATATAATATTTTCTTGTTTTTATATATATATAAATAAACAAGAAAATATTTCTACTGATATACACACGTATACCTTTTAAAAGTTTTTTGAAGTATGTCCTTTCTCCTCAAAAATCTGACCTCATATGATAAGACTACTTTGATAATACTACGATCTACACTGTCACAAATTCATGATATTGAGAGAAATGTGGAGCTACACAGGTGGTGAGCTATACGTATACTACACAGTACAATGCAGTACACAATATTGTATTGATTAATATTCAAATACCCTCAAATATTCTATAATAAATTTCAAATATTCATGACTGTAAACCTTTAGAAATACTTTGACACTAAAATCTTGATTTGATTTTCTCATTAATCACAAGTTGTCAAATTCCACAACATTTCCAGGATTTTCAAGATCTCAGGAAAATGCTGAAACAAACACTGAACTGGACAAAAGTGCAGCGCTAAAGGGACGATTGTTACGTTAAAAAGTGCATATTAGGTTAAATAAAACCAATGAGAGAAAACAGCAGAATTGCGGAATAGGAGGAGGATGCCAACTCTCTGTTTTTCAATCCTTTCCTTCCCTCTTTCACCTCCTCCCTCTTCCCCCTCTGGCTGTTTTCGTTCTCTCCATCTCAGGGCGAGTTCAGTCCGACTGTGGAAGGTTTCTGGGTCAGAGATGCTTATGCAACTCCTGTCTGGGGAACTTTGCTTTGATATTCATGAGCTCCCCCATCCCTCTCTTCCTCCTCTCCTTTCCTCTCTTCTCTTTTGTTTCCTTCTGCCTCACATCCTACTTACTCTTCCTTCTGTTCCTCTCCTCCTTTGCCCTGCCTTACCTTCTCCTTCCATCTCTTCGTCATCTGCTTCTTGTTGCTCACCTGACTCAGATGCCACTCCATCTCTTCCTCTCCTTTCTTTTCTCGTCAGTCTTGTTATTCACTTTCCTCCCTCTAGTTAGTCTCTAGTTAATTGCCTCCCTGGGTTGAGTCATGAAGGGGTGCATAATAACTAATTTGGAGCTTGAAACTGGTCTGGCATGTTTGACAATGTACAAGGAAAGCAGACAAAGTGCTCAATCCTTATTATATCAAGCTGCTGCTGCTCTATATTTGAGCTTTAACCTCTGACCTCTCCGTGGTGTAATTTGTTTCTTTATTATGGCACAAGTTTCTCCATGGGCAAAATAATCTCAAAAACCATCAAAACTTTGCTATATGCTTATTTGCTTTCTTTCCAAAATGAGTTAAATGAGAAGATCAATCTCATGTCTGTGTGTTAAATACAGAGCTGGAGTCAGGACGTGGTTAGCTTAGCTTAGCATAAAGACTGCAAGCAGGGGGAAACAGCTAGCCTGGCTCTGTCAAAAATACACCTGTCAATACTTTTAAAAAGTACTAATGAACATGTTCTATCTTGTTTGTGTGGTTTCAGGGGGAGTTATGTGGTGTAACTATTTCTGGCCAAACAATAGCCTGGGGCGGTCATTTCTTGTTGCTGCTCGTCTTGTCATCATCTGACAACTTTCTGACATCTGACAACTCGCGCTACAGTCTGATGTGCTGAGCTGATGGATAAACTGCATACACTCTATATGGCGTTTTCATCATTATCCTGGTGGAGGAGGAGGAGCAGAAGAAGCAAAAGAGGAAGAAGCAGCTTCCACATTAGTTGTTTAGCTTTATTGCCTCTTCTCTCAATTCACCAGCTTTTTAATCTCAAATATGCATGAAAACATAGTTGAATGGACGTTTTGTCTTCTTGTCCTCTGTAAATAAAGTGACTCTTGGAGTGTGACCTTCTGTCATCATTAGTTCACATCATAACACACCAACCTTTCTGAGTACAGTGGAAACTACGTTTTAGTTCAACAGTGTGAAGCAAGAAATCAGACTGTACTGCATTATGACACATGGCATTAAAATGTGCACTGGCATCTTTTTTTCTAGCAATGATTTTGTTTTGAGCTACACAGACAATAGAAGGCGATAAATAAACTAATTCAACCTCATGAAGACAAATGAATGTATTTGCTGCTGTTTGGAGAACACTATGGAAACTACACTGAGTGTGTGAGCGTGTTCGAGACAGATGCATTTGAATAGAGTCATAATAACAACAGTCAGTAGGAAGAGGCTGATGAATAGTGCAATAAATCCCCCAAAAATACACACACACACACTCACTGAACACACATACATATTATTTCTACATTTTCATCCAAACATGTCGTATTAATAATCATCTTTTGGTGGAGGATTACCAGGTCGCTGCCGAGCGACCCCGTATGTGTTTGTGTGTGTGTGTGTGGAAGTATTAAGCTGTTTTGTACCGCAGATCAAAACGTGCAGTTTTAATGTTTGCAGATGGATCATCCTCTGGGAAAAAAAAAAAAAAAAAGCACAGACAGAAAATAAACGACAGAGGAGTTTCTTCTTCTGCTGTCCGAATCAGCACCACCAACAACAACAACACTGTTCTCCTCCTCCCGCACTGCTTCCTGTCTGTTGCCATGACGATGGAGGGATGCTGACAGGCAGCCGGCAGTTGGTCCTGGTTCAAGGCCTGACCAATGGAAGAGCAGCTTAAACTCCCATAGCAACAGCATGAGAGCCAATCAGTGGCTCAGTTTGTGCTCTTTGAACGTGTTCATGTACGTCAGAGTGTGTGTGTCAGCTGGTTCTGCTTCTATAGAAACCCTCCTCTCAATTCTAAATAAAATCCAGTGTTGATGTACTGTAACTCTCACTCACACACAAGGCATAAAATGGACCTTTATTTCGTCTTTATCTTGAATCGATAAAAGTGTAAGAAAGGTTTTGAAAATGAGTTTTTGTTCAAGACCTCTGAATTGTTGCCACCATCTCTGATTTTTTTCAGATCACCCTTTTCAAAAAGGGTGGTGTGTTCGTTGCTGGTTGTTTGCCCAGTTGGAAAAAAGGCTGAGCCAATCAGAACTTTGTAGGCAAGAAGCACAGATGAGAGGTTGCTGTAAACTTTTACAAAAACTTAAGCTAACTGCTCCTCGCATCTGCTACCACATCGTCTGTGTCGACTGGAAATGACATTGGTGGGACAGATATGCCAATTAAGGTGAAATAACCCCAAAACGCAAAACATGAACACGTTGTTAGACTAAATAATCAAGTCAAACTAAATGACAATTCAGTCTGATTTCAGTCTACTCTGAAAAACAGACACAAACCAAGATACACTGAGCTCTCCTTCTCTGCAGAGTTTGTCTGTCAGCCTAAAATAAAATGCCAAATTTAGTCTGTATGCTGCTGATAATCTGAATTTGGTGCAAAGAATCTCCTCGTCTTCTCCATGTAATAAACTGCTATTTGTAACTTTTATGTAAGAAACAATGAAGTGGGAAAAAACAACAATAAACCCTCTCTTCCCTCACTGTCTCACAGCAATCAATCTGTGGTTTAAACGGAAAAAAAAGATAATGCAGTTTAACATGGTTCAAACTGTTTGTGGATCAGTCAATAAGACCCAGACACACTGACACAGATGTGCAGCCATTTCCAGTTGACATCATGAGTCTAAACTCAGTGGCAGCGACGGCTGAAAAAGAGACAAAGCCGCTTCATGAATAAAGAACACCGTGTCTATTAATACACAGACTGAGAACCACATGCTGCATCAGGTCTGACCTACATGTTAAAGCTCACACTACAGCTCAGCTCTTTTTTTAAAGAAGTATGCCTCTGGGTGATTACAGCAAAGAATGTTATTATTAAAAGGACTACACAATTAGTCCATTTACTGCTAATTGCATATATACCGGTAACTGCAGATCAGTTTCAATCATAATAATCAGCTCAAAAACATCTTAAATATATAGAAATATTGATTTCAGTCCATGTCATTACATTAAGAAAATCAACTTATGTCATTTGTCTTTGTGAAGGAGTTGACTGCAGGGAATGTTGTGCAATGTCTTCAAGGTTGATGTGTTCAAGTGCTTGCGGGAAGTTCTGACATCTAAGACTTAAGAGTCAGGTGCTGAAGGTGTTTGCATTTAAAGGGTTGCTGACTCTTAAGATTCAAATGGAGATTCAAACCAAAATAATGCTATTAACTGCACTGCAACATAACACTGAAAACACAAGACTAAAGGGTAGCACACACCCACAGCATATTTAACACATCTAAACACCCACTAATTTTGTTTTCTATGCATGCACCCACACAGTGTCAAGATGTTAGCATGTTACAGTACAATATTTCCCTTCGAAATTTGAGAAAAGCAGAGCGTCCCAAGATAGAAGCAGTCCAGTGAGGTAGCAGAACTTCATATCTGTACTTCAATAGATGTACTTTGTGTTTCTGTGATCATGTGTTGCAAGATAAAAAAAAGAATGTTGTCTCCACTGCGTAACATAAGCAGAGGAGGAAGACATGATTCATTTTGAATTCATGCATCTTAATGATCTCCGTCCCAGACAGAGAAACGTCTGCAAAGGTAAACTGTGATGAAAGAAGCCTTTTAGTAACACAATCAGCACTTTATGTGACTTTACTCTTTATTCTGTTTGACCCTGTGTCTCCTTTCTCTTTTTTATATGATTACAACCTGAATATCTTTGGGTGTTGGACTGTTGGTGAAACAAAACAATACGTTTGAAGACGTCACCTCAAGCTCTGGGAACTTTTTTACTATTTTCTGACATTTTATCAACTAAACCATTAACCAAAATTTCAAGAAAAAAGAAATCAACAGATTAATCAATAATGTTTTGGTATTTTACTTGAGTATTTTTCATTTTCGAGACTTTCTACTTTTCCTCCACTACATTTCAGAGGGAAATATTGAATGTTTCACTCCTCTACATTTATCTAAAGTTAAGTTAAAACCTTACATTCAACATGAGATGAACTCACTAAAAATATCACCAATACATCTTTCTTTCTTCCTTTCCTTTGCTTCTGTCCTTTCTTCCACGTCAACTGAATTGTTATCCAATGGCAAAACTAAACTCTTCTGTTCTCACTTTAACTTTTAAATGTTGTGTATATGTTTCTGCTAATACACGTCTGTTTTCACTGGAGTAGATTTTCCAGATTGTGTCAGTGCTACTTTTCTCTCTTCCGGCCTTTTCTGGCACAGGTTGAGTGTTACTCTGGACGTTGCTTTAGCACTTCCTTGAGTGTTTCCCAAAAGTTGAGAATTATTTGTCTTCCACTATGAATATAGAGGACGGTGTTACTGAAAAACAGCAATTCTGCACAGTTAAAAAACTTCACAGAAGACCATCTGCATAATGCAACAAGTGTCTCAACTGTTGATGTGTCACGCAACAGATTTCTCCAACATGAAAACGACAACAACAAACAACATAACTGTGTGTGTCACAGTCGTGACTGATGCCAAAGCCTCGCTGACGGTGAGTAACAGCAGAATAAGGAGTGATATGACACAACCAACCGCCAGCATGACTGTTCGTGGACCTGCTGCTGTGTGAGGACCCAGTTCTGCCAAAAATAAGTCGATCCAACTTCCTGTTCAAAACGCAACACTGGAAGTGATCTGGACACATCATTATTCCTCAAATCAGAACAAATATGAAAGAAAACAGCCATATGAATGTCTCCTGTGTGACACCTGTGTACAGCTGCTTATGTGCACAGGTTCCTGCCTAAAGACTACGAAAGGGACGAAGAGGACAAAAAAGGATGACAAAAAAAGTCAAGACACAGTAACAGACAACTTAGTGAAGAAGAGAAGAGTTTAGTTTGGCTGTCAGGAGAAGACCTCACCACATCAGCTAAAGAAGGAAAGGAATAAGGATGCATGAGCAAAAGTGGAAGAGGAAGGAAAAACAGGAAAGGTAATGTGAAAACGAAGGGAGAGAAAGACTAGGAAAAAAGACAAAAGAACGCCAGTGGCCTTTCTACCATGTTGTGTTACATAACTGCCTCATAATGCATTACTCACTGCACTTCAGCTTCTTTCCAAATCACTCTGCATTGGCAACGATTCCCATGATAGAAAAAAAGGAAAAACACAAAACTCCCCGCAATCAAACACATTTCTGTACAGGTGTAATGTGGGAAAGAAAATCTGTTCGCATTCATAAAAACATTATGATTATTCCTTTAGTGTTTAAAAAGAAGGTTCCAGTTAGCCTTTCTTCTGACATATGTGGCTGCAAGAATAATGTGTTTTATAAAGTGATGTAGGGCTGCAACTAACAACAATTTTGGATTGATCGATTAATCTCACAATTATTTTCAAAATTAATCGTTTAGTCTATAAAATGTTAGAAAAAAGCTGCAAATGCCAGTCAAGTTACTTCTTTAAGAAACTATTTAGCTTTATTCACAATAATTGAGTCCTGAACCGAGTCTAACACAGGAAAATTATTTATTCATTTTAGGAGCATGAAAGTTTGGACATCGATATCAGCGAGTGACAAATGTATGTAAAATCACTATAAATCACCATGAAGTAGCAATAACACATAGAATAAGCATATTAATCACTGTTGCGCTTTACACCAGACAAAACTCAGCAAATACATAGAACAAAAACTTTCTTGGAATCATCATGATGCAACTCCACTGAACACTGATAATTGATAATTATTGCCCAGCTCTACATCCAGAGTATCACAGTTTACATCACCACTGTATCTTAAAGACTCAGTGAAAAAAGTACAATCAGATCTTAAGTCACAAAGTCAGACTGAGTTAAATCTGCTCCTCTCTTCATCACTGACCTGAGAAATGTGCCGGTCTGACTGAGGCTGCAACATGTCTTCTTCCAAAACCTCTCTTCCCTCTTCACGGTGTCTGAATGCCGGCGGTTTAATGAGAAAATGAGCTGGAGCACATGATGCAGACAGACCTCTTTCTGTCTCTCAGTGTTGTTCATGAGCCATCCAAGGTAACAGGCTGGTGGGTGAGCTGCCAAAAACAGGCCTGTTCATGACGAGCTCAGAGCGAGCTGCCAGCGTCCCGTCGCTCACAGCGGAAGACCGAGTGTGTCACCGGTTTACATGTCAGCTTCCGGGAGAGAGACAGAGAGAGAGAAAGGTTGTTGTCGTCAATCGCCCTGCCGATAACCTGGCACGCCAACCGCCATCCCTCTGCACATGTCAATCAATACTGGGCAGTGTGGCAGTGGAAACGTGACCGTGTGCAGGAGAGGATGCGGCCGGTGGTCGCAGGATTATTGCATGTGTGTTTGTATGGTGTGTGTGTGTCATCACGTGTCTCAGTCAGACAGAAACACTAATAAGAGGCAGGTCACATGGGTTAGGACATGACATGAACAGATCCAAGAACAGCAGCCAACGCTTTCCAGGGAATGATGGAAATTCCCAAATGGAAGGTTGGAATTAAAAGCCAGTTTTTACTTTACGCTAAGCCCAGTTTGTGCAGTTTTTAGGTTGGGAAATGATGTACACACTGGATTTTCAAAAGCATATATCTATCTATCAAAATGAAACCAAAACCATTGGGAAAGGAGAAATCATTAGAAGTAAGTTCTCATCTTCATTGGAAGGTGACTCACATGTGACTCACATTACTTTTTTACGGAACAAGAACAACATTACGTGACTTGTACAGATGAATATTATTTCTCGATGGCTCTCACCCACAAAACACCCGCACGACTCCAGGAGATTAGGCACGACCGCCGGCGCCAAGAGGCCGAGGTGTTCTCACACCTCCTCAGACACTTACTGAGCAGGTTACATAAGGCTGAGAGTGAATGAACTGCTCCAGTTATAAAACCCCATGTAGCTACTGTCATCTCCTCTGATTGGACAGAATGTTGATGGGGAATCGGTGAGAAGAGGAAGAGAGGAGGAGGAGGAGGAGGAGGAGGACACAGAGGTCTTTGTTCATGTCAGACTCTGTTTTCACCCCTACAGACTGCTGAGAGGGCAGCATCGAACACGTGCCTCTACACAAACTATTTTAGTCTATAAAATGTCAAAGAATAATGAAACATCACAAGTCATCAGAGCTCAAAGTACGATCAACAGTCCAAAACCCAAAGATATTCAGTTTACAATAATATAAAACAGCAAATCCTCACATTTGAGAAGCTGGAACCAGAGCATGTTTGGCCTTTCTGCTTGATAAATTACTTAAATGTCAATGGAATTAATCAGTTGATTAATCAACTAATCATTTCAGCACTAGTGGAGATGCAGGCAGACTTTTCTTTTGATAGCTCATCACTCCTATCAGTTCCTGGTAAGCACTGATTTTGTGATTTACGGGTCAAATGACTATATCTGAAAATCTAATCTAAACTTCTAATGAAAAGCTCCACTCAGGATGTTTTATTAGAGCATCATATCAGGGTTAATATTTCAGACTTTAGAAACCTCCCTCCAGAGCCACAGAACATATATATGTTTTCACAACATAAGCCGAGTAGGACTCTTCGTGGCAAGTAAAGTTAGACATAAGGCAAAAATTAAAGTTCCTTCCAACATCTCAGATACACACAGATGTGAAAATCAATCCATATGTGATTTATTTCATTTTCATCTCTATACTCACATACCAAATTGTTTGTCTGATTTAACAAGGATAAGAAGCTCTGACAGTTTAATTGTCTTCACACTGATCACTTGACATCAGTCTCTGCTGTGCCTGAGCAGCGTTGGTAATCCTCGTCCTGTGTGGTCTGTTCACCACACATACAAAGATAATGAGATTCGACTGAATGTTGTGCGGCCAGAGGCGAGGTCAGGCAAGCTCTGGATTAACAGCAGGCCTTTTGCAATCACTAACACTTTCTGTCCTTTTTGACATCATCTTCCACCTGCAGGTCCCTCTCAGGTGTCATCAGACCTTCAGCAGCATGTTTGAGGACTTCCAGGAACTGAATACATTCTTACATAACTGCCACCCTACTACAATAAAGGCAGGCTTCTCTTTTTCACACTGTCTTAATCCTGCTGCTCAGTATGACTAAACAGTCCTCAACCAGCTGACTGTTTTCCCTGTCTGCCGCCGCCCTGAGGGAGCCGCTCAGGAATATCAATGAAGTTTGTTCCCATGGAGAAGAAACTGAACACAGGGTTAGAGTTTAAATGTCAGCAGAGTTAGAAGAAACACCTTCTGGAAATAATATTACCTCAGTATTTCATGTTTTGAGGTGTGATGTCAGGAAAACTGTGAAGTTTTACGCCAAAGGTTCAAAAGAGACAGACAGAGATGATGCTTGTGAACGTGACTGCTCTACTGTGGATCATACATTTTCATCTGCAGGAGTGTTTTCTTCAAACTATAGTTGCCATCACTTAACAGATAGGACATCCCAGTGATATCAGCTCTTCATGTGATTTCTGTGTGATTTGTAGCTTCGGGAGGGAGGGGTGCAAGGTCTTAAAAACTGACTGAAGTGTCCTGTAGCACAAAAATAAATGTTTTCAAATGAGTAGTGCACCCTATTTAACTTCAATTCTTCCCTTTCCACGGGCAGACACAACCTCAGAGATTAATTTTGGCCAATTTAAAGCCTCTGTTGGTTGGAGGATAGGACACATTGCTCTCTTTCCATCTGCCGCAGCCTCATTCTGTGATATAGGTGGACAAAACAGCTTTCCCCCCACACAGAACATTGGTCTGAAAACAAAATATTTCAACTATGTATGTAGGATGTGTATACCTGGACAACGACAGCAACGAGAGCAGTAACACTGAACTCCATAAACATGGAAAAGAAAACCATCTCTCTTGAAATTGTCATCCTCTCTTTTCAGTTCAGAAAGAGACATTTTGGTGTCAGGTGCAGTAAATCAGACTGCAGCTGGTCTTGGCTAAAGTATATATGGTGACAAGTTGCATTCGACACAGCTTATGCATCAATTAATCGATCGAAAGAAAAATAATCAGCTACTATTTTGATAATCAATTAATCATTTAAATCATCTTTTAAGCAAAAATGTCAAACTCAAATGTGAGAATTCACTCGTTTCTTGGTCTTACATGATAGTAAATTGAATATCTTTGGGTTTTGGACTGTTGGTCAGACAAAACAAGACATCTGAAGACATCTTAGGATAATGTTCTCTGATGCTTTATAGACCAAACGTCATTAGTTGCAGCTCTAATTTTTTTAAATTCACATTATGTGAAACAACAAACAACATTTTTTCCTGACTTCTGGTTCATTAGAAAAATCAAATGAAGCTGATCAATATCTGCAATAATACTTAATTACAGTGCAGGAGTAACCCATGTTCCTCTCTGCTCGCCCTTACATGCCACCTCCAGTAACAGTGCGGCATGTGTGATCACACGACAGGAGGGTCGATGCCACTCGGAGGGTTTCCAACATGTGGAGCTGCAATCAACCTAATTATTTCTAGCTTCAATGCTTCAGCCAGAGAGAACAATGAATCGCCGAGCAGCAGAAGTTTGTGCACTGTAATTTCCATTTTTGCACTTGAATCTGTTGATCTGTTTTGACCTGCTGAGGTCAAAGAGGTGACTTAAACATTATAGAAAATAAGCTGCTTTTATCATTTTAACTCAACTGGTCCTAACTGGGCCGATAAAAAGCAGCATTTATGATGAAACCGAAGCGCTTCAGCAGTGTCGGATTCTGTAGCGTGAGCAAGATTTCTGCACAGTCCAGGATCAAAAAAGGAAGAGTTTAAAAAAACAAAAAGTTGCTTGTTTTCAATAATCCTGAAGCAGGAATGAGCAACAGTTTCCAGAGTCTCCTCGAGCTGCCTGCTCTGTCTCTCTGCACCTGTCAGCTCCAACAACAAGCGCTGATACTCTGAACAAACATCTGGCCTTCAGCAGCCTGCAAGTCTCAGCTCACTGTTTGAAACCGTACACTAATTAGCTCACGTCGGTGCACCTATCATCACTGCTCGACCCTGAACGCCTCGTAGCAAACTCTGACATGGATCCTTCCTGCAGATTCTCAGACTGCTGCTGATGTTGGTAGAAAACACAACACGGCAAAAAATGCAACATGAGAATACGACGCGTGTGTGTTTTCATCAACGGTTGAAGCTCTTTATTAGTGTCACACTTCATCCCATGTGGTCAGTCCATGTGAGGGTGGACGAATGTGGGAACATGTCACTGATGCTGCAGGCTGCAGGACATAAAGGCAACTAAATAAGATGCAAATATTCACAAAATCTGTTTGTGTCTTTTTAAATGGGCCAACTGTAAAACTTTACTACTCACCTACTCAGTAAAATGTCATTAACAAGGTGTTAAAAGGATGATTCATATTTGCAAACCAAATGTCTCATACACATGTAGTTGGAAGTAAGAGCTAAAAAAAAAGACATTTCTCTTTAGTTTAAAGATGATAATTATTTAAAAGATATACCAGCATGAATAAAATATCAACATGTGAGAAACTACTTTAAAAAATGGTTAAAATTCTACTTTATTGTGTGGCAGGCGGACGATTTTTCATACCACAGCAAACCAAATGTATCAAATGACGAATATTATGAATCTTTAACCAACCTAAATGTACTCATATTGCAACAGACAACAGCTACAACAACCAATGACATCTTACCATAAGATCAAGTAACCAATCAGCGAGCAGCCCAGTATCTAAAACTACTCATGCTGTAATTAAACAAGGCAAAGGGAGGAAATACATGATCTGATGGATAAAAAGGTAATTATTGTTATATTTATCATTATCAAAGAGGGTAAATCTGATTATTTATCTTTGTTATTTGAATGTAACCATCAATGCAAGTCTCAAAAACGACTTCAATAAGAGGCAGAAACGGTACCTGGATCTGCAGCACAGCAGCCTGCGACTGGATGTCTATCAGATCATAGTGACGCTGCAGCAGCCGGAGAATAAACTCTGCCTTCCCTACATCATATTCAGACAGACAGGAGGGGGAGAGGAGGAGGGGAGACGGGGTGAGGGAGGAGGCGAGCAGCACCATGCCAGAGATGTTGACCCACTAGCGGATCCGAAGGGTGTTGTGGCATTTTCGTTCCCCTGGCGGGCTGCAGAGCTCGAGCCGTGCCGCCTGACTGCGCTGATAAGACGGCAGCCTGACACACAGTGAATACACAAAGAGCCGGTTCAAGGTCTGCAGGGTTTTCTTTATCAGGCAGCCGCTCTGAGTGTGTCCTCTCACTGTTTTATAACTTCAGTCTGTGAAGCCCACAACATGTCAGGAGTAATTTTTTAGATAAATGTTGTCTTTCACTTTCCTTTAACCTGCCTTGCCTGCTTCTGCCTCAGTTAGCAATGTCCTACATTTCCCAGAATGCCTTGCAATGACCTCCAGGGAGCATGAATCATGTTAACTTGCACTGGGTTATAGATGAAGGTACAACAGTAAGACAAGCTTTTCAAAATTCACCGTTGTAGCTGCAATGCATTCTGGCAACGGCAGCTTCAGAAAGAAACCAGTTCGGTTAGAGGGACTAATGCTGTATTTCAGTATGGGAAGTTCAGTACACTAACAGAAAGCCTGTGTTACAACCTGGGGGTGTAAAAGGCAGTAAGGGTTCAAATGAAAAGACGGAACTGAGCTGCATTATGGGAAATGTAGGATCCGGTGTTTTTGAAGTCTGACCCATACCAGGGACTAAAAGTCTGGATATCTCCGTCTGTGCTGCTTCAATTTTGACCATTCTTTCTGTAATCTCTCTCTAGCAGGTCCCCCGACTTTATGGAAGCACTGTACTAAATCGCTCGAGTCCCCCTTTAATAATTTCTGCGTTTGAGTGTCATGCTACTAAATAGAAAAAAGGTAGACTTCCATGGGTTTCGACGTTTTTAAAAACATCAGCTAGTCAGCTCGAGAACTCTGAGCTTTCAGGAAATGTCCATTTATGAAGTTGTGTATACAACACCAGAGATGTGGACTCATTTTCTGATGTCAAACTCAACTGGAGCTTCCGAGGACATCTGCATGTGACATTACATCATCTACCTTTAACCAGGTAATTAAAATAAATATGAAAAGTAAACAAAATGAACCCAGAAATGCAGTTTACATCACCAACAGTGGGTTTTGTCTGAGTCATGATCTGCACTCAGAGACAGAGAGATTACATGAGCAACCTCTGGGTCTCAACTGAAAGTCAGTTTACTCTGCAGAAAGACCGACCACATTAAAGACAAATTCCTACATCGTTCTCTCAATGATGAAATCAAACTCATCATGCAGGGAGGACCCTTGGGTGTCTCCAACCCCCAAAGCTTCTCACACCTTTCCATGGACCAAAAATACGTAGTCTGTACGTATTCTATAATAAGTAAAAAAAAATAAAATTTAAAAAAAGGGAAAAATGCCCAAAAACATTTTTTCAAATGTTTTGTCTGACCAACACTCTAAAATTCAAAGATTTACAATGATGTAAAACAGGGGGAAGAGGCAAATCTTCACATTTGAGAAGTTGGATCAGAGAATGTTTGACAATTGTTGTCTTTAATTTCCTGTCAGTTGACTAATCAATTAATCACTTGGCTACACCAGTCCTAATCCCAGATTAGAGAAGGTTTAATTAACCAAGTTATCCAGATAAATCCCTGATATGAGGAAAGAACAACCATTAGAAGAGACACCTATGACTTTAATTATTCCTCCCACACTGTATCATAAGGAGATTAAAGTGAGTTTAACACTGGTCCTCAGTTTGTTTGAGACCCCTTCAGGGACCTCTGGGAGAGCTCAGACATGCGGATAAACACAACTCTCTCTGGTAAACACATCCTCCATTCATCCATCCATCTGCTATAATGAGAAGCAATTGACTCTGACTGGATGATCGACCCTGATGCGGCCATCCGGGTCAGACATCACTGACCTCAGCCAACATATTCTAGATTCAACACACCACTGGTGCCTTAAGGAAGCCTGGCCTCCTCTGCTGTTGATTTTACATCAAAATTCCCGGTTTCATCATGTTTGACAGCAGGTGTGTGTGTGTGTGTCTGAGACAAAAGAGACGCACCGTGCGCGTTAATCGGCCACTCACCATCATCCCCGGCAGGTTGACGCGCCTTGTCCGCGCTCACATCACGGCAAAAGGAGCCTCCTGAGCCCGAAACACCGACCATATTCAATGTTTTCTTCCCCGAGCTGGGTGTATTCCCCTCGGTGAGGAGCTCCGTCTCTCCCCGGCAGCCTGCAGGGCGGTGGATCCCCGACCTGACTAGTCCTCCATGGGGGAAAAAAAAGCACATACACCGGGATGAAAATGATCAATAACCCGGGTTACATGCCGGATAAAAAGCAGAACTATGTGCACAAATTGGAAATGAGGTGTTGGACCATCCAGGCTCTGGTCTGGATGGATGGATGGATGGATGGATGGAGGATACTGAGCCTCGCGGTGCGTCGGGTGAGGAAGGTGGCCTCCGCTGCAAAAAATGACGAGTCCAGACTTGTCAAAGTCTGCATCACATTTACTGAGAAAAATAAAAGTCAGGAAATTCCGCAGCGGCTCCTAGAGGCTGAGATTTTAAATACATCCCAAAATATCAATAAACAACATGCTCATAGTTCACTCTTAATAATATAGGAAGGTCTGTTTGTGCACATTTATGTACTCAAGGTTGTTTTTGAATTTAATTTCCCTGCTTTTTATGTTTATTTTTTTTACTTATTATTAACTTTACCAAAAGCACGTGATATATTTTCATATATATAGGCTAATGCTATATTTTACGTGTATAATATGCAATGGTGGAATGTAACAAGTACCATTGTCATGTACTGTAGGCTACATATCCTGGTGTATGTACATTTTTTATTTCCTTTTGAATTTTATCTTAATTGTTCTCTTTTACTCAATGTGTGACCATATGAGTTCTCTTCCCCTCTTTGTTGGCCATTTTCTTCTTTAAATGAAATGTGTGTTTCTACTCTCTAAACATGCAAATGACAAATAAAAGTCAGTCAAGCAATTCAAAATTTGATGAATTGAGGAACCCATGATACACGTTTATGAACAATGTGCAGCATTCCAGCACATTTTCCATTGTTATTATGCTAAATTGTATTACTGTGGTGCAACACTAAAGCATTTAATTTACTGCAGCTAAAGGACAAATACAGCTTTTTTTAAGTAACACTAAATGTGGCCAGCAGGGGGCTGCAAAGGCACAGTCTTCAGTTCACAACTGTTGACCTAGTTTTAGTCTCCCAGGACCCAAAATGTTTTATTATCGCCTTCTATTTTCAATCTGTTTCGCATAAATAGTCATTGAACATCTTTAACCAACAGCATCAAGACAGAGGTCAATAAAAACATGCTGCAGAAATAAATTTCTGCTTGCATTTACTACAAATAGACCTGTCAAATAATCTCTTTGATTTCCATATTGAAACTTGTGTCACTCAAAACAACAAATACTTAACTTTATTTAACTGGAGCTTGTAACAGAATTAGCTTTTGTTTCTCTCCAGCACAGTGTGCAGCCTACAGAGATACATACAAAGACCCATTGTACGTTTTTATTTGTGCTTTAAAAACACTAAGAGCTGCATTACATTTTAAAATATATTTTAGATGTTTTTTATTTACATCGTCAACAAAACTACATACAAAGATTACAGAGATTATGGCCTAACAGAGGACATTTTACTGACCAACACTAAAAATGATTTTAACCCACTGTGGTTGCAGTTATCTCCCGTATTTACTATAACCTCCTCATTTGTACACATTGTTATTTTGTAGAAGGCAATGTCTGAGCATTAAGTACAAAGTTCAACACTTCAATAAAAGACTAAGGAAGTGTGTGTGTGTGTGTCCTAATGGGAGAAGGGCTATGCAGAATATGGAAAGCACTGTGAGTAATCGACCTTTTTGGGTCTGATTTGTCACTAACTCTTTTCGGATTCAGTGGATTAACGGTGCTCCCCAGTATCGACAAATACCAGAAGTTTCCTTTAATTAGGACTAAAATAAGTAATTTATTCAATGCTGTAAATGTGCAGACATTTGCAGCTAAAATGCATACACCACTGTACACCATGGTTCATTCAGACAACCTAACACCTGTGCTGTTGACCCTCAACGTCAGCAGTGCCGTCATCAGGCTCTGGGCAGGAAGCGCAGGTTGATGGGCTTTGCAGGGATGAGCAGGGTTCGAGTTTTAGGCTCCACGATTGGTGCACCATCTTCAGGCTGGACCTCATAGTGATGCATTAGCTGCAAGATGACACAAACTGATCACTGTGCAGCTCAGACAATAACTGTGTCAATATCAGCCTTTAAATCATTAAAGAAACTTAATTCTGTTAGATATTGGATCATTGTTCACCTTAACACTCTGACTTTTAGTCTACATATTAAATTGAATGTCTACATATAATTTGTTTTTTTAGCCAAGGAGGTTATGTTTATATGAAGTTTTAAGCAGAATATCTCAAAACTTGTAGACAGATTTTAATGGATCAAATAAGTAGTTTAATTTTTAAGGATTTCTTAGCACTGGGAGACAACGGCATGAAAGTAACTCAAAGTAGTGGCTGCCGGGAAGGTTGAAAAAAATACTCAGACATCTAAAAACTTTTGGTATGCATTGTGAGATTGTTGAGAGTGTTCTAAAGAATACAAGCAAAAGAAAAAAAAAGAAGAATGGTGGCTTAAAGGAACAACACAAATTGACCAGGGAGTAGAGATGGGCTGACAGTCATTTGGGCTTTGTAAACAAACTTGCTGTCTGTCCTCTGAGGATGAAGTTGTTCTGTCTCTACGTCACTCACCCTGGACAGAGCAAAGTACATCTCCATCTCTGCCACCCTCTTCCCCACACAGGCTCGCACCCCGACACCGAAGGGGATGAAGCTGTACGGGTGATGCTGGTAGAAGCCGGGCGTCGCCCTGCCACAGACACTGCCGGGCACCTCAGCACGGAGCCACCGCTCCGGGATGAAGAGCTCTGCGTCTACAAACTCTGCCTCATCGTGACAGGATGCATAATGACACAGGTGGAACTGAGTCTGAAGAGAAAGAATAATAAAGGTTATTTAAAAAGCGCATCAATTTCTTGTCATTTCTGACCAAAAGCACTGAATAACTTGTTTTGCGAGTCCCAATCTTAAAGTTAAAGGAGCACTTGGAGGCAACAGTGCATCACATCCTGTGTGTTGCTCCTGGGTCTGCTTTCCTACCTTCTTTGGGAAGCAGTAGTTGTCCACAACCACCTCGTTCTCTGAAATAAAGCGCCCGTTTCCAGGTACCACAGGATAAAGGCTGGTGGAGAAAGATAAAGACGACAATCAAGCTCCAGCTCAGAGAAAACCATGACCTGGAACGCATCCTCGTGCTGTTTATCTATGTTTCCTCTTTGGTGTTTTATGCTTGGATTCATGTCAGTTGTACCAGATGACGAAGATGGTAAATGTTGCCGAAAAACACAAAACAGGTTTGTCACGCTACCTGATACACAGGTAAGGGCAGTGCTGCAAATGTATCCAGATCCTTTAGTGGCAGTACATGTACAAGTTTGTCTGCTTTAAACTTTAAAGTAAAAGTACAAACATATTATCAGCAACAAGTTCAGAAGTATCAAAACTAAAAGGACTCGTGATATAGTTTATCACACTTAATATTGTAATATACAGTATAGTGATATCAGATGCACTTACTGATATAATGAGTTTGATTTCTCAGTACTACATGTACAAACTCTACCTGATTCATGGCGAAGATAAATCAAGACTTTGTTACCTGGACTATGTGGATATTAATTTGTACTGTTGCATAATATGATATTGTGAAAGCTTTAAGATTGTTCCAGCGTCCACACCCAGTTGTTCTCTGATTACAAAAGACAGCAACAAAAACTGGCCAGAAAATGGCAACACGCCTGGATGAGATCGACGCAGCTGAACAGATTGTTGTGAGTTCACTTACAAAGATAAAAACTCTTAAATCAGCTGAGTGGCCGAACCCAGTCATGGTCACAATGTGGGCAACCTTTAAAATCCTATATCAAAGATGTGAGGAAAGAAAAACCTCCAGTGTGAGCGGTTAATCTGAGCATCTGAGCAAACACAAATGTTCTAAATTAAATCATGTACATTGTTTAAAGTCTAATATAAACTGAACTTACTGAACAAATACTCTGTCTTCATTAGCAGCACGAGGATAATGAAAAATGCAGCTGCTACAATTCAGGAACAACACTTCAAAAGCAGCTTGTAAAGTCACCCAGCGAAATCTGAAAATCCTCCCCACACTTGCAGGCTTTACTTGGGCTTTGTTTGCAATTACCGGAAATACCAGTCACACACTTGTAGGTACTTGAGTATTTGCAAATACCGCAAGTGCTGATATTAGAACAAACCCATATTTCACAGCCACAGAGACAGGAAACAGACCAGAACGCAACACAGATACAAGATGTGGTTTTTCAGCAGTTGCTTCACTGACTGTTGATACATTTGAGCTGCAGAAAGCAAAAGAAAGAATTCATGTCAAGTGGAAAGTTTTGACAAGATCCAACATCTACCTCAAACATTAAAGTGTTTATGTTGAACTTTATCCAATTTGACTTTGTATCCAAGAAGTCCAGCTCAACTGGCTTAATGTGGAAACAAATAAAAAGACAGTGTTGTCTCATGTAACACTGTTTTATTGTATGAGATAAAGAAAAATAAAGCTCCTAACTTCATTAAATCTAGCTGTATATTTCATGTAGTTATGTGGCTGTATTTAACCAAGAAATGTGTCATGAGATCCAAATTAAACTATATTAAATTGAAAAATCAATGAGTAAAATAATGAGATGAAATGAAATACAATTAAATTAAATTAAAAATAATAAAATTAAATTTCAATGAAAATAATAAAATTTAAAATTAAACAAAATAAATATAATAAAATAAAAATGATAGTAAAAAGATAAAATAATGCTAGCTTATCCTTTAAGACCGTGGTTACCAACCTGCGGGTAGTGACCCCCACAAAGGGTTGTGTGTAAACTCTGAGGGGTTTCAAGAATTATTTTCCAGCTGTCCGCTCACCGTAACGTCTCCTTTATGACGGCTTTCAGGTAGGGCATCCTGCTCAGGCTGTCCGTGGTTGGCTCCCGTCTGTCCGGACACACAGAGGTCACCTCCCTGTACAGTCGATCCTGAGCCGGGCGGTCCCTCGCTAAATGGTACAACGCCCACGACAAGGTGTTGGAGGTCTGAGGAGGAGGAGAAGAAATCAGAAGAACTTTATTGTCCATCACAAGGCAATGGAAATCTGTCTGTGAGGTGGCTCACACAGAACACAGCACACTGCTAAGATGCTGATGTTCAGCAGGTATGTTTACCATCTTAATCCAGTGCTAACATTTGCTAATCTGCGCTAAACACAAAGTACAGCTGATGCAGGTATTTGGTCATAAACCAAAGCAGTGGACAAATAAAAGATTTGACCTGATGATGGCGCTATATTAAAAGTCAGAGGATCACCAAAGTCATTACAGTTCATCCTGAGGGGAACATGAACGTCTGAACCAAATTTCATAGCAATCCATCCAACAGTTGTCGAGATGTTTCAGTCTGGACCGAAGTGGTGGAGCGACCGACTGACATCCATAGAGCCATGTTACAGTGTACACATTCAGCAGCATTACAAACAAAAGATATGTGCAGGATGTGCAAATATGTGCAAGTGTAAGAGTACGAAGTCCTTCACTGCTTGTTAATCACGTTAATGGAAAAATGGCGGTCTGATGGAAGGAGCTGAAGGTGATGAGGGTTGTTGTACATCTACCTGACTGGTTGATGATGTGAGAAAGTTTTGTTTTGTTTTTCACAGACAGGAAGCTACTAGATCTTAGTGCTGCATTCGATACCATTGACCATCACATTCTATTACAGAGACTAGAACATTTAATTGGCATTAAAGGTACTGCACTAAGCTGGTTTGAATCCTATTTATCAGATCGATATCAGTTTGTACACGTTAATGATGAATCCTCTATGCACGCCAAAGTTAATCACGGAGTTCCACAAGGTTCTGTGCTTGGACCAATTCTATTTACCTTGTATATGCTTCCTTTAGGCAATATTATTAGGAAGCACTCCATAAATTTTCTTTGTTATGCAGATGATACCCAATTATATTTATCGATCAAGCCAGATGAAACCAATCAATTAGCTAAACTTCAAGCATGCCTTAAGGACATAAAAACCTGGATGACCTGCAATTTTCTGATGTTAAACTCAGACAAAACCGAAGTTATTGTACTTGGCCCCGAACACCTTCGAAACACATTATCTAAAGATATAGTTTCTCTAGATGGCATTGCCCTGGCCTCCAGCGAAACCGTAAGGAATCTTGGAGTTATCTTTGATCAGGATATGTCCTTTAACTCCCAAATAAAACAAACTTCAAGAACTGCCTTTTTTCATTTACGTAACATTGCAAAAATCAGGCACATCCTATCTCAAAAAGATGCAGAAAAACTAGTCCATGCATTTGTTACGTCTAGGCTGGACTATTGCAACTCTCTATTATCAGGCTGCCCCAATAAATCCCTTAAGACTCTCCAGCTGATTCAGAATGCTGCGGCACGTTTACTGACAAGAACCAGAAAAAGAGAACATATTTCTCCAATATTAGCTTCTCTACACTGGCTCCCTGTAAAATCCAGAATAGAATTTAAAATCCTTCTCCTCACATTCAAAGCCCTAAATGGTCAGGCACCATCATATCTTAAAGAGCTCATAGTACCCTATTACCCCACTAGAGCACTGCGCTCCCAGAATGCAGGGTTCCTTGTGGTTCCTAGAGTCTCTAAAAGTAGAATGGGAGCCAGAGCCTTCAGCTATCAAGCTCCTCTCCTGTGGAACCAGATCCCAGTTTGTGTACGGGAGGCGGACAACCTCCTCACATTTAAGAGGAGGCTTAAGACTTTCCTCTTTGATAAAGCTTATAGTAGGGCTGACTCAGGTGACCCCTGAGCCCCCCCTTAGTTATGCTGCTATAGGCCTAGACTGCCGGGGGACTTCCTATGATGCACTGAGCCCCTTTCTCCTCCTCTTCCTCTCCATCTGTACGCCCTCATATCCCATCAATGCTTGTTATTAATCAACTTCTTCCCGTAGTTGTGTGCTTTCTCTCCTCTCTCTCTCTCCCTCCCCTTCTGTTGCTTTCTGCAGGTGTTTCTGCCTCTGGAGCTGTGGAGGTCTGGGTCTGTGGTTGCTGCCGCCTGCTGCCCCCGTGCTCCTGCTCTGCACCCGCTGATGCTATTGCTGTTGTTGCTGTTATTAGTATTGCTCTTATAATGTTGCTCTTAGTGTTGTTTCTGTTGGTGTTAACATCAATGCTATTACCATATCTATGCTGTATTGAGCTGCTGTATGTTCTCTTTCCTCCTGCTCTCTCTCTCCCGCTCCCCCCTTCCCCCTTCAACCCAACCGGTCGAGGCAGATGACCGCCCACCTTGAGCCTGGTTCTGCTCGAGGTTTCTACCTGTTAAAAGGGAGTTTTTCCTTGCCACTGTCGCATAGTGCTTGCTCATGGTGGGAACTGTTGGGTCTCTGTAAATATAAAGAGTCGGTCTAGACTTGCTCTATTCGAAAAAGTGCCCTGAGATAACTTTGTTATGATATGGCGCTATATAAATAAAACTGAATTGAATTGAATTGAATTGAAGCTGTACCACAACGTGATGTTTAAAGTGAGAGCTGATTTTGTAAAGAGCTGCTAAAATGTCTTTCCTCAGGATGAACGTCTCCTCGGCAACAACAAACAATGCTGGGCCTTCAAGTACAAAGAGTCACTGTGCTAAAAAAAAAAAAGACATTTCAGTTTCAGGGGTTCAAAAAGTGAAATTTCTCACTTGGACTTTACAAATGAATACGGCTGAAAACAAAACAGAACTGGATAAAAAAGTCAAAGTCCAGATCCAGATCACCTTCAAAATATGACCCGCTGACATTTTAGTGAAGATGAACCCGTCCAGAAAGTTTCAGTCGAATTCATTTGTAAATTTGACTTTTCAAACAAATAATTTTCTTGGATGAATAAAAACATTCAATTGATCAAATCTAAAATCATCAGCTTCAATCAACCGCATGAAGAATTCAAAAATGAACACGTCTACATCTGATTTCAGATCAAACCATCAGCCTCTGCTCTCGTTACAGCCCTGATTTCACCAACCAAACAACACCTACAAGCCTCAACCTCACCTGTGGAATGCAGCCAGATGACATCTGCAACTGTTCATACGTGCAACAAACCCAGCTGTGAGCATCACTGCAATTGTCTGTTTTGGTTGTTGCAGGTTTTGATTCCCTCGGGCCAAAGTGCACTGAACGTGTAACACATTCTGATCAGTTTTTGAAAGCTGTCTGAGCGTGTATGCTGTTTTTTACCAACCCGCCAAAAGCTGTTTCTCAGACACTGTGCCCACTGTGACGCTGGTATAGAAATCCAGACGTTTTCATGGACAACACAGAGAAATCATTAAATCATTGTGTGTTTTGTGCAGATATGGGTCACGGTCATTGTTCTGGAAGTCCTGCATGAGATACATTTTTCCCACATTAGCAACAGAGAATTTTGCTTTAACTTCTTTGTTTTCTTCAGAAAGTCTTCAGAAAGTAACAATTTGCATTTATGATGGCAATTTAAATGCCAAATAGCCCAGAGTTCTGCTACCTGAGCCAAACCCAACAGGTGTGGTTTGGGTCATATTTAAATATAATTCATTAAGATATTCCTCTCTTTTTTTCTCTGACTGTGCCAATCATCATCCAGCATGTCATGTGTTGCGAGAAGATACACAAGCCTAGTGAGCAGAGAGACACAGATGGGTTGCATAGGCCTGGTGAGTTAGTAATACTGTGATAAAGTAGAGCAAAACTTTTTGGCAGCAGAACTCTAGTCCTTTGTTAGAAAAACAGGAAATTCCTAAGTGTGGAACAAGGATGGACGAACATAATTTCCCATGTTGCACAAGACATTTTCTGAGGAACTGGGAACTGTGATGGTTCATTTCTGTACGAGCAAAACAGACAGACACAGTTTCCACAGTCAGAAGGTAGTCCACAGTCCCATAGGCATTAAAAGTGAAACCACTCCTGCAGCACAATCCACTTCTCCTCTCTGCATCTGTATGCTCACTGTGTTCCTAACGCACATATTTTCAAAGCAGCAGATTCAGCCACATGTTTTCAAAAATATGAAACATAATGAACACAAATGGACAGAAGACAAGTGGATTGTGCTGCAGAAGTGGTTTGAGAAGCTTCTATGGATGTTTTGATGTTTTTTCATGAGAATTTATTTTAACCAACATGATTCAAGCTGACCAAAGCTGCTGTTCTCTGTGACGAAGCAAATTACAGCCACCTCTCAACATAGTCTGACACTAAAAAGACAGGTTTTAGGTTTAATGTCATTTAAACTGCTTTCTGGGATAACAAATTAAAAACATGATTGTTAAACAATACTAAACTGATGCATTGTGAAAATATTGATTAAACAAACTCTGAGAAGACGATCAAACTAATGGCTCGCTGTTTCCTGTGAAGGGTTGTCTCACTGTGTCGATGATGTTTTTTCTTCAGCATCACCTGAGCGAAAACCAGCCCTGATATCTGCAACTGTGTTAACTGTGTGCACAGAAACCAGAAGGGAAGAAACCAGACCACCAGTATGAACTGGTACCATCAGCCCCCCTCTCACCGTGTCGACTCCTCCCAGCAGCAGCTCAGTGATGCTGATGTAGACCTGGGCTTTGGTCAGCTTGCCAGAGGACAGCAGGTAGGTCAGGTACATGCCCTCTGCTGGCTCGCCGCTGCACACCTGAGATTCAATTTCAGCAATTCTCCTGTCGATGAGGGTCTGGGCTGCCATACAAAACACAAAAACCAAACAGTTCACTAACTTAGAAGTGAATCCAACATTGGAACCCCAAATTGCACAAATCTTCCCTTTTGTTGTTTCTTTTGCTGCCTACCTACGTCATAGAGGTCGTCCCAGGCCTGGACGAAGCGTTTCCAGAAGGGGAGGACGCCGCGGCTCCAGCGTGGAAAGAGGACCACAGTCTCGGACAGCGTCAGCATGTTATTGACAGCGGCGATGAAGCGCAGTGTGTCTTGGGGAATCTCCTCCTTCAAGCAGCCCAACCTGGTCTCAAACAAGATGGAGGAGATGCCTGCAGGAGGTAAAATTTGGGAAAAGTTTCAAAAGAATCAAAACCTGCCCCACTGACCTCAACCTCTGGTGTTACTGAAGTAATTCCCACCTTCAAAGCCGAACTTGTAGAGCTCAGTAGTCATATCTGAAACAGTGGCCTGGTCCTGACTGTGACTTCGGAGGAGCTCGATGCGTCGCAGCAGATCTCCAACCACCTGGTGGATGATGGAGGCGTAAGCCGACACCTCCCGCAGCTTCAGCATCTTGGGGTTCAGGGCGCTCCGGATTCTGTACCACTCCGGTCCTGTGCTAGAAAGTAATAGAATGTTCATGGTTCTCGAGGGGCACCTTGAGGGAGTCCTGAGGAGCTTCTCCACAACAGGTTCATGAAACCAGACTTCAAATACATGAACCTTTAACTTTCTCAGTTTAAAGGGATTCTTTCAGGGGTATTTTATCCAGTTCTTTACTCATGAACACTTCAGCAAGGAACAAACTGGCTGCAGAGACTTAAACCCAACTTTCAGATCTAAACTTTCTGTTTGTTAATGTTTTGTTAATACCACAACATCGTCTGCCTCCACTCACTCCACATGCAGACCGTAGGCCTGTCCTCTCAGGTCCAGGTACTCCTTCCAGTGAGGCAGCTCGGCTCGGACCGGGTAGCGGCCCTCCTGTCGGATTACCTGAGCTATGAGCTCCGGAGTCGCCACATTGACAATGTCAAACGGGCCGAACCTGGAGCGCCAGATGGGCCCGTAAAGACTCTTCTGTACACCCTAGAAAGTAATGTCAGTGTGTAAAATTAAAAGCACATTTACACAAGTGTTGCATTTTAGGACCATTTTGAGGTACTTGTACAGAACTTGAGTACTTCTACTTTATTACATCATTACAGCAGAAGTCACTGGTTACATAACTTAATATTATATACACTTTTTGTAGATCATTTTCAGTGGTAATAATTATTATATTAAGCTAATATTTTTATTCTGAATAGCAGTGTAGTAGCCTATTAGGTTATAGCCATTCGAATTTATGTTGTGTGTAATAACTAAGACTCCCATTTTAGAGATTTAATTATTCTTTTTTCAAGTGTTAGTAACTTGTTTCTGCTGCGGGGCCTTTACACACAGTAGCGGACGACGTTTTCAGATTATATGTTTGGAGCCATCAAAGGCTGCTTTCATTCTTACTGCCAAGTGAAGTAGGTCAAATACTAGTTGACTGCTGTACTTCTCAGTGTAGTAACTTCAAAATAAATGACAAATTAATAATAAGTTAATTAATAATAAATTACATTACCAGTCATCAGCAGCCAAAATCACGGAGTTTGCACTGTACCTGCAGTAGGTGGCTCTTGTCCGCATATCCTTTGACAAATAACCAGTACAGGGTGGTGGATAAACTGGGCCCTGGCAGGTCATCGATGCTCTTCAGCTTCCCCGCCTCAGTCGCCGCCTGGACATTCAGGTTTCTTCTGGCTATATGTCGGAGATCCGGATCGGCCTGGACCGCAGGTAGTGTCCGGGCGCAGAGCGCAAAGAGCCGCCGAGGCCGGGCTGCAGCCGCCGGGGAGCCCATGGTGCGAGCTGTGCGTCTGAAAGCGCCTATTGTTGTTGGAGAAGTGTGTGACAGGCTGACTTTTACTACAGACGTTTATTTAGTGGGCTTACATGCCCCTGAAGGGAGCTGTCGGTACTGCAGGTACAGTTTTGGGGAGAAAGATTAAGAGATTTCATTTTCAATCATGTCCTTTAATATTCCTACAGTGTCTTTGAATAGTGAACATAAATACTACGCTTTATTTTCAGATATAGAGTCATATCAAAATAATTTATTTTAAAAAAATTAAATCTGCACATAACACAATCGTTTAGTAATGCTGTCAGTGAAACAATCAAACTGAAACTAAAATAAAACTGCACACCCTTCTTTTATATAAAAAAATATATATATATTTTGGATGATTTAACCGGAGGTATTGCTTATATGTTGTTATATTTCTGACTTGACATTAATGCAGTTGTATTTACTCACTTTGGCCACAAGAGGGCACGAAAACTTCTACTCTTAATATCAAAAAGTAGCTTTCATCCTTCTACTATAAAGTTTCCAGTTTGCATATTTATTATTTGCCAGATTTATCCGTTTGTTACACTTACTATTTTAATTCATGTCTGAGCAGAAATCTTTGTGTGAAACGAAAACAGACACACACATGAAAAAATACAAATAACACCCAAATGTGAAATAAATATCTTTTATTGTTTTCATCGGCGTAGTCATAATTGTTGTAATTATGAACAGAGCTATCGCAATACTCCAGAATTTTGCCAAAAAACAGCAACCATTCAACGGCACCGCTGCGTCTCTCAGGACCCAACCATGCATAAAATCTCCCATTTAAAAAAAAAAGTAAAATAAAAAATATATATTAAAAAATTATGCGTACCACTGATATACAGATCTGATATAAACAGGCGTATTGGTCACAAACCAATTAGAATTATAAACATGGCTTCTTTTACAATACACAGAGACCAAACATGTGGGATATAAGTGGACTTTTCTTTTTTTTTTTTTTTTTTTAAAAGGGTACATTTTCATTTTATACATTTGTACATGATTTTTTTAAAAATTTTATTTCATTTTTTATTATTATTATTTTAATGTTCTCACCCCCTACAGTCAGAATGCTCAAGGCATTTCAGGCGCAGTGTCCAAAGAGCACAAATTGCAGTAAATGCACTTTTACAAACACACACATCCAAATACACACATACACACACATCCACACACACACACCCAGGAGTGGCAGCAGTGGCTTTAGACACTAAAGAGGACTACAGGTGTATCTTGGCGTTTGCAGGTGACAAATACTGGTACGGAAGAGTTAATCCACGGTGGTGAACGAGGCCATCTGACGGTAAAAAAAAATGAGACATTACATTCATGTAGAGTCATTGCTCATACACACACAACCGCACACATCCACTTGTGTAAAAATAAAAAATAGTCTTTAAAATGTGCAAAGAAAAGGTCGCTGAACCGAGCTGCACGAGCGACAGCTGACGAGGGGTCGTGAAAAGCATCAGTCAATCATAGATAGTGCATAATGGTAGTGCGTATCAAGGTTTACCAGTGCTGGCGGCATTTACAATTGAATCTCCATCTGTACCAGACAGTTTAATGTAAGCCACCTCAAACTCAATACAACCACTAATGTTTTCATGACACAAGGATGATTTGGAAAAAAAATTTCTGTCAAGAGTTTTTCTTTTCTGTAGCTTCGTTTGGATGTGTACCGTTTTGAAAATGCATATATTGAGTTTCAGGTACCCGGACAAAGAAGAGAAGTTTCCACAACCTGTGGGGATCCATCGACTGATCACTGACACGCGATTTAAATTTACCACAAAGCAGCCAAAGTCTGAATCTTTCAGACAAGTTTAACAAGTGCCTTTAGAGAAAGCCATAAACTGTGATACAGATTTGTTGTGGGTCGACTCCTGACAATAAATCATCATCAAACTGACCTTCATGAATCAGTAAACGTTTGATGAGCAAAGGATTAACGAGGCCAAGCTGAAGAAAAGGTGCAATCAGTAAAATATGTCTCTTTAGTAACGTCTAGTGGCCGCTGAAGGGAACAACAACAACAACAAAAATAATTTCCTAGAAAGTTTCCTGGAAATAACCATTTTTTTATATATTATTGGAAACTTAATTCTCCATATATGGCATGTTCAGCTGAAGTTAACTCTCCATTTTCATTTTAATTGGTACCAAACTACATAGGTCTTTCCAGGAAACTTATTGGAATTTTTTAGGAAATTATAAAAAAAAAAGTGTTACCAAGTACCAAAAACATACCAAATCCTGACCCCAAAACTGCATTATGAATCGTACCGTACATTTTACGTACCATTAGACGCCTTTCTACCCAACACTATTAAATCCATAATAGCATGCATCCACGAAAGCAGTAAACCAATCATGTGAGGTGGAGCCACTTGAGCTAGCAGGTAAAGGACAAGTTAAGTTAGAATAGGTAAAGGCCGAACAGAAACGAACATGGCAGCAAAGGCACATGCAGTTCTGATTTAAATATATCGTGTCTGCAGACGTGGTCTTACCCACACATGTGCAGCAGACGGCGTTCATACATTTTGGGGTTGAACACAGACGTCTGCACAGACCCTCATGAACAAAATATATAGATCACGTGTAAACTGTAGTTTGAGCGTCAGTATGCGTCATGTCCAAAGTTCTCAAGATCAACAAATAAAGTAACTGAAGTGACAGAAATATCCAGCATCTTACGGTTAATTTGTGCAAAGAGCCCTAAAATATTACTGATTGCACCTTTAATAAGCAGAAACGGGTCGCCATAAAAGCTACCTGCTCCACATAAACACTCCAGCTTGCTGTGCTTCAGTGGATTCACTTGTCTGATTTTACCCAAATACACACAAGAGAAAAGCTGTTTAAATCCTATTATTACTTCCATTAAACATGCAGCTGCAGCTCTGCTGTGTTATGTACAATCCAGCAGACACCTACATCCACACCAAGACTCAGATTAGCATTTAAGTAGTTTAAAGTAGACATTTCTTTTGACCGTATGATGAGCACTGTATTCTTCCGGTTAAACAGAGTCATTAGTTTGCATGTACGCGTTCTGTTTTGGTGGGACATGCAGTCAAACTAGCACGATTGGTTGCTGACAGAGCCGCCCACAAAGATCACTACTCGTCCCAGGACAAACGGCAACATCAGCCGAGGTGTCACCGGTTGTAGAAACTTAATCGTGCTGTCCGGTGTGTGCAGTGAGTTTACAGTTTACTGGTGCATAGTTATGAGCCGGAGCCATGAACAACCTCTGTGTATTTCAGTCATATTCAACAGACAGACACTACGGAAGCTCGGCCCGGGACGAAACGAGAGCCAAGCAGGACACAAGTTACACACGTTGAACGGAGCGTTTGTTGTTTGGTTAAAGTGACGAGTTGATGCATTTGATTCGGCAACAACAGGAACGAAGCTGCGAGACACAGTCTAATCTAGGAGTGCATGTGAGGCAGAAAAAAACAAGATATGTGACACAACAAGAGTGCTCCGATATGGCACAGTGACGCCTTGGCTGGAAAACATCAAGTTTAAGTTACCTGTAAATGTACCTGTTGGATCAATGATGAGCAGCTAGTGAGACAGATAGAAATGTCCAGGCTAATAGATCTTCAAGTCCGACCCTAAAACTGACAGCAGTGGGACAGCATCATACAGCCAGACCTCTGGCCAATCAGCCGTGAGCTTCTTGTCTTGCAGCAGGTCTTCAAACACGCCTCTCTTGCTTCACTGCTTCAAGTAATCAACTGGTGTCATGGCAGAAAGTTTCTGTATCAAACCTCAACATCGTCCAAGTAACGACTCGTGTTCGCAGCGTCGACACAGAAAAACTCAAGTTCCAAACTGAGAGCGAGACACAGGTCAGATTCTTGGTCTTGTTTGCTTTCTTTTGAGCAGATATTTCCTGATTTAAATAATAATTTAGTTGATTTCAGGGCTGCAACTAGCGATCAGCAATACGTGTTTTGCTGGACCAATCACCCAAAACCCAAAGATATTCTTTTCTTTTTGTAGAATTTTGGCTTTACAAATAACTTGAATGATTAATCGATTATCACAACTGTTGCCGATTCATTTTCTGTCAATCGACTAATGGATTCATCTACTAATCGTTTTGGCTCTAGTTGATTTAGTGCTGTATTTTATTTAAGGTAAAGTTCTTGCATGGCTTCTGCAGAATGACTTGTCGATATTCCTGAATTTGAAGAGCTACAAAAAGTGTGGTTGCTTTTCAGGAGAATGTAAACTGATGGCGACTAGTTCATTACACACATCAGTTTACATCCAGTGGTTGAAATGAAATTTTCTGCTCAACAGTCAGCCATTCATTTGTACATTTCCAGAATGTGAGCAGTCAATGCCAACATTTATCAACAGTATCAACTTCCTCACAGCTCCATCCACCTCTGATCTGCCATGACAAGAGTTTGACCAATCTGATCAGTGAATTCTAGAGGAGAAGAGAGACAATCAAATCATCTAAACACTGTTGCCATGTCTAAAGACTGAAGCAGGAGTCCCAATCCCCATCTGAGTACCAGTTAGCTGGCGTTGACCAGCCACATTTCACTATTAAACCAGAACGTTTTCTGTTTTCAAACAGAAAGTCTGTAGGATATTTGGTGACCAGCAGGTAGAGCAGGCAAACAAACCAAATGAGCTGAGGTGAGATGCTCCCTGCTCAACATCAGGAGTCTCTGTTACTTAGGCAGAAATGAACATAACGGCTGAACTGAGATCAGCTGGATTTGGGCTAACGGTGCAAAGGCAGTTCATCCGAGAGGCAAAACAACACTGAGAACCCTTGTGGCTAAGAACAATGGGCACTATCCATGAACTCAAGACTCACTCCTACACTGCGTTTAAAAAACAGAAAAGGCACACGGCGAAGAACGAAGATGAAGGAGGAAGAGGAGGGAAGAGGGTAGTTTACAGACAGTAAAGCAGAGAGATTTCGTCAGAGATCAGAAAGACAGAAAGGAAAAGGACGAGGGATGAGGGCGGGTGAGTGGAAACTGTTTTCCGGGAGTGTTCTCTGCATCTGGGATTTAGTTTCGTCTATAGCAGCGAGCACCGGTCGTCACCATCGCTCTGGGTTTTGGCAGACTACATTCTGGGGTCGGGTCGGCCAGATGGGGGGGGGTGGGGCAGGGCCACTCGAGAGTCAGGCATCACTTCCTGTAGGTCCACAACACCGACACTATCCCACTCCAAAACGTTTGAAGAGAGAAACCGTACAAACATAAAAAAGGAGACGTTTTTTATGTTTTTTATGACTCGTTTTTTAAAAAAGGAGTCATTTTTCATCGCTTCAGGAGGAAGTGTTTGACCCCTCCTCGTCTGAGAAATTAAGGTGCAACTTGCGGAGAAAAATAAAAGTTCATGCCCTCTATGGCAGTCTCATATAAACAGAGACAGGAGGAGCAGGTACGCCAGCCACCCCCCAACACACCCCACCTTCTTCCAGCCAGTACCTCCTGGTCCAATATGGTTTCAGCATAGAGGTGGAGGGGGCGGGGTGAGAGGCAGGGACGCCCCATCAGGTAAGGCCGTATCTGGCAGTTCGGCAGGCAGGCGGGGGTTAAAGGTTCAGGGGTTAATGTACAAAGATGTGCCTCAGTAGCTCATCAGCAGACGGCCGCTGCTTAGTCTCTACAAAGATCCGTTTGAGGAACTCTCGGCAGTGGTCCGACACGTGGGCAGGCAGCACAGGGTTGGTGGGCTGGGTGGCAATCTTAAAGATGGCTGCCATGGCCTCAAACTCTGCCCACGGGGGTCGCTGTGTCAGCATCTCCACAACGGTGCAGCCAACACTCCTGAGGGTGAAATAACAATCAGGAGTGGACAGAAATCTTGAAGTTAATACGATTTCTTATGCACATTCAGTCTTTGCCATGGCCACTCTGAATTTTGATTCAAGCCATCTACGAGAGATTCCCACAGTGTTTTATTCCACTGATACCATAAAACATTAACTTCCTAGAAAAAAGAGCAAAAAGCCATTGCCCAACAGAAACATTATCTTAAGTCCATCATCTACCAACTACTTGATCAGGATAGTTTTGGGAAATGTAATGGTGGTGTGGTGTAATATTAAACTTGTGTGCGGTCTAACCAGATGTCAGCCTTCCTGCCGTAGCCCTCTCCACTGATCACTTCTGGGCTCATCCAGTAGGGGGTGCCGGTCACAGACATGATGCCTGTTCCTGACAGACAGATGGTCTGCAGCCGCCGGCTGGCCCCGAAGTCTCCCAGCTTCACGTTACCCACCGAGTCACGAAGGATGTTGGCCCCTGAACAAAAAAGAGCCAGAGTCACCCACCTGCATCTTTCTGTATACAAAGCTTTCCACCTCTATATTTGAAAATCATCTATATTCCTGACCATTACTTGATTGTTGTTCCTTAATTTTCTAAATCAAAAGTCAGCTGGCAAATTGCTTTAAGTATAATAGTTTTGAGATACACCAAACGCCAATCGCAGCTAAAAACAAATGAAAAGAAATAGTCTACCTCACCTTTGATGTCTCTGTGGACAATCATGTTGCTGTGCAGGTAGGAAACCCCCTCCAGGATCTGCCTGGTGTAGCGGCGCGTCACGTTTTCCGTCAGCGCTCCGTACGACTTCAGCTGGTCCTTGATGGAGCCCTGAATGAAAAATGTATTTTTTTAAAATCTAGCTTTTGTTACATATTTCTGTAGAAGCAAATGTTGGCAGCTATATCCTCATCTGATTTGTTTTTTTACTGTCAAATATCGTTTTTAAGAAAATGGTGTCCGTCTCTGGCTTTAATACACAATAGAAACAATGGTGACCCCTCTACACAGCGAGCTACACAAGACCTGATTTGTTTTTATTTCTGCTTTGGAACAAAAGCAAGCAACAACGTACCGTGAAGGTGATATATTCAAATTCTTTAAATGATTTATTTCTATATTAAATCCTTAGCATTTACATAAATTTAACTTCACAGTAAAAAGTAAATGAGCACTCACGCCAGGCATGTACTCCATGAAGATAGAGAGCGTTCGCTCCATTGTGTCTCGCAGACAGCCGTAGTACTGGACAATCCTCTCGTGGCACAAATTCTTCAGGAGCTGGATTTCACACTCTAACGCACTCACCTCCTAATGACAGAAAGAAACATCACAAACTTTGTTTTTTTACATCTTTAACTCATCATACATTCACAGTATCTGATAAACATTCCTACATATCTGAGAAACTACAGAGCAGACTCCTACCTTGCTGGTCTCCGGACTCTCCGGGTCAAACTGGACCTGTTTGACTGCCAGTTCCCGTCCAGTATCAGCATCATAACAGAGAAAAACCCGTCCGAAGGCCCCCTGACCCAGGAGCTTTCCGAGCCGCCAATTGGTCGGGGCGCGTGGAGCTGGACGTGTCATACAAATATCAGACACAATCAAATCACTGCTGAGATTATTGTTGCACTTGTTGTGCTGGCAAATAAAATCCACATGCGACTCACAGCGGCTGGGTGGGCTGATGTCCATAACAGACAGGGTTGGAGCGGTAGTTGGGTTGAGATTGGGTTCAATGTCACTGCCCCTCCGCGGCCTCCTGGCGGGACCCGGGGCCTCCTCTAGGTCGGGGGTGAAGACACTGCTGCCGCTGCTGGTGCTGGGCGACTGCTCGGTCGGGCTGAAGTTGACCGGCGAGCGGAAGCCGTGAACCTGCGTTCGCCGAGCCCGAGGGAAGGTCTTCCTCCCTGCCAAGCAGAGGAAGAGGAGGAGAAACAATCAGAAATATGAATAAAGTCTGAATCATGCACCTGTGGTGTTGAAAAATTACCCACCATCACTGTAATCTTGAAGGCCGAAGGGAATGCCGTATCGTCGAGGGTACGTTCCACCTTTCCCTGACTTCTCAAACACTGGGATGTCGTACTCTTGAGAGGAAGAGGACAGCAATGAAGAACCCAGAACATTTATTCAACAGCTATCACTATTATTTCTTGATGTGTTTCGCACAAACATTTACCTGGAAAGTCCTGGTGGTTGTCTGGGTAGCTCTGTGCTCGGGGCATCCTGGACTTCGGGTAGTCACTGCACAACATGAAAACAAAAGCAAGTAACAACACTGAGTATTGTTTTGCAGTTTTGTTTCAAATGACATGGATGTCATCTGTCAATATTTGCTGAATAACTTCAACTTTAGACTTGATGTGCATTCAAGAGCATTATCATGTAGGAAAATATAACTAATCTGATCTGAGTACCTATCCTACGTGATGTTCCGTTAAGCATATAGTTGTATGAATAAAATATTGAGGTCCTGACCTGTCCAGTGGGCTGTCTAAAGAGGGACAACTTCCAGATGCTGAGTTTTCTGGACTGCTCATGGACAGCGGGTCCAGCATCTAAAAAAAAAGAAAGAAACTCAGAAAATGAAACTCGCATCCTATCAATCATCACATCCTCTTAAGTGCCGGACGCTCAAAGCTCTAATTTTACTTTTATGTTTTGCATAATAACTAATACTAGTCGATTACATCGGAGCATCCAATACATCACGGCTCTTCCCCATTCTAAAAAATACTAAAGTCGACACTCCTGAGTGGTGGTACCTGGTCCATGCTCTCAGGAATGAACTCTCCCTCGCTGTTGATGCTGGTGAAGGAGCCGTTCCTCGCCACCTGCTGGAGCGCGTCAGGAATGTATCCTGGAGGAGGGGAGCTGCGGTCCGTCGAATGGGAGCCTGAGGTTGGATGGCGACAGCATTGAAGAGACATACTTTTACTTGTGTGAAATTGTGTGACAGAGTGACAGGAGCTAAATGTTTTACATTTATTTTGGGGCAAAATAATAACCTGGATTTTGAGTTTGCTTCATGTCTGTGTATCTCTATCTAAAACAACTTTGCAGTAGTCTGACTATGAGACATTCACCTATCAAAGCCAGCATACTCTTCTTGTCAGCAAGCCTGAATCCTGTGTTGTCCAGCTCCTCGTGGGACGGCAAGAGGTCCATACTGGAGGAAGAGTTCTGGAGAAACAGAGAAACAAAACTGCAATCTGAAAAACCACATACGCTGTTTTTCAAAATCATTACAACACAGCAACGACTTCTTGTTTTGTTTTTCAGTTTAACTCTGCATGTTAAGATAGTCTCCCATAAAAAGGGAGAAAAGTGTAAAAACACAGTTTCAGAGGTAAAACTAACTTCCAAATTTCAATGGCATATATGTTTTGTTAAAGCTTGTATTTTCTTTCTTTGTGCTATTCTTTGAAACAGGAAAACAAGTCAGATAAAAGCTCTTGCCTGGTAGAAATGATAAAAACTTTCAATACTGTGATACGAGGCTAGATATCATCATCTAACATCATCAATTATATAAAACAGCTTCTGGTGGTCAATCAGACTAAAAACGCTCTGAGGACGTTACATCCTGTCTGGTCATTATGAAAGAATAAAACACTTGAAAGAAGACAAGTATAAAACTTGGCATATCAATCAAACCAATATAGACCCCTGGTGTTTGACTGAATCTGGGAGCTGCTGACCTGAGAGGAGATCTGGAGCACCAGGAGGATCTTCAGGCTCTTCATGTGAACGCTGCGATCCAGCAGCTCCACAGCCTTGTCTAGGTCGTCCTGTGTGGTCAGTGGAATCACCAACTGCAAGAAGAAAAAACAACATCCATTTTTTTTATATATTTCATTCAATATCAGTATTAAATATTGTGCAGGCCTGTGAAGTGCTTTAGCTTCATACCTCATTGTTGGTGTAGTGAAGGTCCATTGTCTGACCAAAAGCAACTTTAGCTTTCGACTTCAGGTCGTCCAGCTTGACAGGTCGAGGGAACTGCAAGATCCTACAGAGAAGAAGAGAGGTCAAAGGTCAGGAGGGCACAGCTACAGGTCTGCACTGACAAGTGATGAACCTGGTGGAAGCCTCACCTCTTCTCCCCTTTGAACTCGAACTTCACTCGGACATCGTTCTGTTGGAAAGACGCATTAAATTCAGCAACAGACAAAGAGCATGTGATTAGGTAAGATAGCCGATCAATGAACACTAACATGAGAATACAGACATTTCTACTTTCTTGTGGCTTTAGACCACAAAACAGTTTTTACAAGAATCTGGGTGAGATTACTCCTTTCACTGAGCATTGTTTGCCGTGTTGATCTGATTTTTAAATTAATTTGGGGCATTTTGGCGGAAGTTACATTAAGATTTGTTCATGTTTTAGAACAAAAACCATAATACACTAAATGAAATCAAGAAAGAAATTATTCAAATCCAACATCTACTGCAGAATCGTGGCCATGAACTAAATTTAGAACAAGTGCATTTTATCGTCTCATATTTTCCTAAGAAGCATCCCTTTTTTCTAAACGGGTGCTTTTTTTGTATTAACTTGCAGTTTAAATATTTTATCAGTTTCAATTTAAAAGCCCCCCCTTCCCTGGAAGACCTTTACCGTGACACGTCTGCAGAAAGTGTTGTGTATCACGAAAGAATAATCAGTATCAATGAGTCACAACAGTCATTTTGTTAAAGATAAGAGGCTTTTTTTCCCAGCATCGTGTTTATTTCTAACGGAGTGGTTACCTGGTTTTTGGGCGAGGAGGCTTTGGGTTTGCCCAGGTCCGACAGGAACATGGCAGGACGGCTAGAGCGGTGCAGTTCGGCCAAGTCCTGCATGATCGAGTTCAGTGCCTCCTGCTCATCTGAGAAAGATCACAGTTTATTTAACAGATTGTATTGATAAAAAATGATACAACTAAGAGTGAAAAGGGAAAACTACTTCAGCAAAACTGGACAAACATTACTGTGAATTAACAAAATCCAGGTGGTCACTAATCTCACTGCAAAACACATACTTCTAATCTAAAAAGGCCAAATATATAAAGTCGAATGACAATTACAGTTTCGTTAACAGAAGCATAACTATACACTTTTTATTTCAATGTAAATTGGTTTGTGAGTCTTATTTTCTAGGGTGGATTTGATTTGATGAAAACTGTGAGCAGTACCAAAAATATTCTTCACAATAACAAATGTCATTGCCTTGCCTTAGTAGAACTGCAGTTCTCTTGCAAACTTTAAATATTTATTATAAGATAAGATAAGATAAGATAAGATAAGATAAGCCTTTATTGTCCCACAGCGGGGAAATTTTATTTTCCGTTATGTTTCCAGACCTGCAGTAGTAACATGTTATAAGCCACTTACATTGTAAGTACATAGCACAAGGGATAATTGTAAGACATAGATGTCAAAGAAATGTTTTTTGGGGAGACAAAAACATTCCTTGGGTTGTAGGTTTGACAAAAGACGAGGCTGGCTTACTGCCAAACAGTAACACTATCTTAAAACACACACACACACATACCCATCATCATGGCACGGCGATTGACCCAGGAGGCCAGGAAAGAGGATTCTCCCATCAAAGGGATTCCTTTCTCCTGCAACGGCAAAAGGACAACATAAATCCTGACATGATCGGGACACAAGTTAGAGCCTGACGCTGCTGACTGACCAGCAGATCTGTGAACAGCGAATCTGAGCCGGAAGACCTCTCTCCTCCACAGGGCTGGGTAATATGGAAAAATAATTATCACAGTGTTTCAATACTTTTTAAATGACAATATCTGTTTCAGTAGGGGGAAACAATTCAGATGAAAGTTGTCTAACTGGTGTTAATTACACCGACTTGCATGGTAGTGGGACGTCAAACTGTGACAGAATTAATTTTGGAAGAAATTTGATTTAGTAATTTCTTTATCATGTTAACAAAGCAAAACTGCTTATCACCAATCACAACGTCATAAAAATGAAATCCCACAACAACTATTCAAACAATTAGTTGATTGATTTACTTGACATATATTGATATATACAGAAAGACGCAGTAGCTCTCCCTTTCATGTCGCAAACCGATTAAAGGCAGTATTGTGTTTTTATATGATTTTTGCATCGGTGTGATGATTTGTCGTGCATTTAATTTGCCACAACAGCCAAAAACAGGCATTCGTTTTCTGGTTTTTTATTCCATAAGCAGTTTCTCAGTTGATTTTCCAGAAGATTTCTTTTTATCATGACAGTCGCCAGTTTATGAGATCCATGTAGCTGCAAAATAAGTCTGATAAACAGCCCTGTAATAAATCCCATCTGCATGGAGGTTACAATGTTCACTTTTTGTTGAAACTGCTTTACTGAGGTGCTGATTCACATCTATAATCATTCTGGAGGCTGAAGTTCGTGGTGCTGTTTGAATCGTCCTGCATTAAAAATGAAACATGCTCATGCAGAATCCCCCTAAACTCAAAGTACTATTATAAACTGCAGCTACTATATTATTATTATTATTATTATTATTATGGATTATTATGGATGCAGTGTTGTGCAAGCAGAACAATGTTGTAGCAGGTCAAGGTGGAGCAAATTTAAACTGCTTTATAAGCTGTTGGGTAGTTTAGTTTAGATCAAATGTGTCACATTTCGCGACCTGATCGTGTAAAATCTTCATCTGTAAGGTAACCAGTAACCTATAAGCATTAATCGATAATAAAAAATAAAATAAAAAACAATCATCGTAACATCATCACGTGGGAAACGTTACGTAAACAGTAATCGATTAATAAAATTCCTCAGCGTTTATTCTGCACAATCATCACCAGTTGTCACCACAACGAGGAGCTGATCGGAGTCTGATCACCACTGATTGATCGCCGTCTACCAATGACAAATAACGTCCTCTGCAAACCACCGCGGTGAGCTGGTGAACTATCGATCCGGTGTCGCCGGTCACAGCAGCGGCCTCCTGTGATCGATAATCAGCTTTGAAATCAACTTGCACCGCAGGCTGAGGCCGACTCACAACTGTTGCGAGCCACACCGAAACGCGCATATTGATTGATGTGACCAGAACATATCGGCCGATCAGAGCAGCTACGTGGCTAACGCTAGCCGTCCGCTCGCCAACTTCCCCGGCCTAAAGCTAAGCTAAGGCCAACTAGCCGCGCGGCTAACCGAAGCTCCCCAAAAAGCCAACCGTTAAGCGGACGAACGAGCCAGCTTCACCTCCGCCGTCTCACCTGGTGGCTGGTGGGACCTGTGTTCGCGTCCTGGTCCACAGGGGGCCGGTGACGGGAGCCCCGGGCCCCGCGGAGGAGCCGCCGGAGGAAGCAGAAGTTTGGCAGTCCGCTTCCCAACTTCACTCGAGGCCCGAGGCCCGTCCGTCCGACCCGCTGGGCCTTCCCCGGCGGACGAAAGACGAGGTAAAGGTCCGTCCGACGAAGTGGGCCCCGTGTCTGCGCGGTGGTCTCAGGGCGAAGTGGACCGACGGCTTTTCATTTCGGTGCCGACGGCTGACGGCGGCTCCGTTAAGCTAACGGCTAACGCGCGAGCGGCCACCGGAAGTGTCCGGGCTCTGCTGACAAAATAAAATCCCACAACGTCTTTGCGCATGTGTTGTGTTTTATGTTGAAAGTTGTTAACCGGAAACTAAACGCCTCACGTTGGCTCGCTTGACGTGTCAAAGCCCCCAAACCTCGTTGGAGGAGTCCAACAAAAACACAGGCTGTGACGTCAGAGAGATGTATTGATCCGTACCTGTCAGGTTTTATGTCCTTCGTCAGTTCCGCCACTCACCCCCCGAACCTTTGCCCCCAAAACCGACATGATTTACGAAATGTGCATTATTGTTGTGTCCGCATCATTAAATCGTGTGTGTGTGTGTGTGTGTGTGTGTGTGTGTTTAGCCACAACACCAACATCGACAAATCAAATTGATTGACAGGTCATTTCATACACAGGCTAACTCTAAATTTAACATTACAGTAATTAAGCACAGGAATGAAGTAGGCCTGTATCTTCTATGATTATTAACTTCTTAAATTAAATAGTGAGTTAAACCTGTAACTCGTGTGGTCCAGAAACACTGGCTGGGTTATTTATTGTACTGTGTTTAAAATGTTTCTTTCATTTAATTTCTTCTGTCTGTCCTTAACTGTTGTTTTATCTCTTTTTCTTTTTGAGCTGCTGTAACGGTGAACTTTCCCCACTGTGCGATCAATAAATCTTATCTGCTAAGATAATCTGCCAATTTGGATCTACAAACCA